>JARBWK010000106.1:0-73263 GCA_030556195.1 Anolis apletophallus | reverse complement strand
TTTAACTGGGGCATATTCAACTACAATTATTTTTTTTAAAGGGAAACCCTTTTTTTTTTTTTGGTTTATTTGGTGTAGCAAGGGGTTTCCTTAGCTCCCCCCTTCCCGAATTTATGTCCTATCTAGAGTCTAAAACCCTTAAACCACCCCCCAGGTGTGGTGGCCAAAACCCCCGGCCAATTGACCAGTTGTGGGGATTTCGGGGAGTGGAAGGCCCCCCGGGGGGAGAGACCCCGGTTGAGTGCCACGGGATTGAAATGGGCTTTTGCTTATGATGAAAAAAATAATAATAAGTTTTTATTTGAAACCCCGCCCCACTCCCCAAAGGGGACTGGGGGCGGCTAACATAAAGGCGGGACCCCAAAAAAATAAAACAACACAATTGAACAAAAAACAGCAAAGGAAAAAAAAAAAATTAAAGTAAAAAAGAGAAACAATAAAAAAACCCTGAATTATAATCAACAAAAGGGGGGGCCAAATGTATGGGATAAAATGTTTAAAGTCAAAACCCTGGGAGTGATGGTGTGCCAATGGGAGACGTTGTGTCCACACCCAAGGGAGTCTCGGCCTCCTTCCTCCTGCTTTGCTCAGACGTCACCTGGCATCGCTCTCTCTCCAGTTCTGGGCCACAGCACAACTCAAGGCGGAGGCGGCCAAGCCAGAGTATCTCCAGGGACGGGCTGTAGGGAATGGCTGAGAGAGCTGGGTGTGTTTAACGTAGAGCAGCGCTTCTCAACCTGTGGGTCTCTCCCCAGGTGTTGTGGTCTAGAACTCCCAGAAATCCTAGCCAGTTGACCAGTTGTCTAGATGCTATACCCAAATTTTATCTAGATTGTATACCCAAACTTTATCTCACTTTCTTTTAGATTTAACTGGCTGCATATTCAACTACAATTACTTTTCTTTTGAAGGAACCTTTTTTTACAGTGTACTGGTGTAGCAATGGGATCGGCAGTAGCTCCCACCATTGCGAATTTATGTCCTATCTAGAGTCTATATACCTTAAACCATCCCCAGGTGTCGTGGCCAGAAATCCCGGCCAATTGACCAGTTGTGAGGATTTCTGGGAGTGGAAGGCCAAAACGCCTGGGGAGAGACCCACAGGTTGAGTGCCACTGATTGAAATGGGCTTTTGCTTATAGATGAAATAATAATAATAATAAGCTTTATTTGTAACCCGCCTCCATCTCTCCAAAGGGGACTCGGGGCGGCTAACATGAGGCTGAGCCCAAAAAATACAATACAACACAATTGAACATAAAACAGCAAAGGAAAGAAAAAAAATTAAAGTAACAAGAGAAACAATAAAACAACTCGTAATATAATCAACACAACGGGCGGGCCAAATGTATGGGATAAAATGTTTAAAGTCAAAACCCTGGGAGTGATGGGAACAGAAAGTGAGTTTGTAAGGAGGAGCCAGAAGGAGGAGCAGTGGGGTTTAGCCTTTATAAAGGCTTTATCATCAGGGCGAATTGGAGGTGGGAACAAACGATGGGTTGGATGGTCACTCTCCGAAGGCCAAGTTTTTAGCTCGCTCTTGAAGGCTGCTAGGGTAGGGGCTTGTCTATTCTCCCCAGGTAGCGAGTTCCTCAAGCTGGGGGCCACAGCGGAGAAAGCCCTTGAAAACAATCTGGTACTCTACTGGTAGCCAGTGCAATTGCAGTAGAATTGGTGTGATGTGCTCGCTCGCAGGTGCTCCCACCAGCAATCGGTCAGCAGCATTTTGCACCAGCTTGAGTTTCTGGGTTGTCAACAAGGGAAGGCCAATGTAGAGGGCGTTACAGTAGTCTAACGTCGAGCTGACTGTCGCCTGGATCACCGTAGCTAGGTCATCTCTGGATAGGTAAGGAGCCAGTTGCCTAGCCCAGTGTTTCCCAACCAGTGTGCCGTGAGCGATCATCAGGTGTGCCGTGGGAAATTGGAGCCAATCCCCTTCCTTCCCCCTCCAGCCGAACACATTTTCTTCTCCACTCGGGCTCCCTTCTTCCCAGCCTCGCTCTGCTCGCTTTGCCTCGCTTTGCTCTGGGGCGAGTCTGCGCAGTAGCGCCTGCACGGGTCACGTCTTCCTCCCCCCCTCCTCCTGAACACGCTCACGCTGCCCCCTCGGATCAAAATGGCGGCAGAAGCGGCAGTGTAGAAGAAAAAGTAAGTGTGCGGCAGGAGGGGGAAGAAAGGGCACGAAGGGGGAGGGGGAGGAAGAGGTCTCTGTGGAAAGCTGGCACGGGCAAACTTGGACCTTCCAGGTGTTTTGGACTTCAACTCCCACCATTCCTAGCAGCGTCAGGCCCTTTTCCTTTTCAGGAAAATTCAGCATGGCTCTTCTTATGTTCTTATGTTCAATAGGCCAAGTTTGGTTCAATTCCATTGTTGCAAGAGTTCAGGATGCTCTTTGATTGTGTGTTAACTATAAATCCCAGAAACTATAACTCCCAAATGTCAAGGTCTATTTTCCCCAAACTCCATCTGTGTTCACATTTGGGCATACTGAGTATTCATGCCAGGTTTGGTCCTGATCCAACATTGTTTCAGTCCACAGTGCTCTCTGGATATAGGTGAACTACAACTCCAAAACCCAAGGTCAATGCCCACCAAACTCTTGTAGTATTTTCTCTTGATTATGGGAGTTCCGTGTGGGAAGTTTGTGTCTTTCTGCCATTCCTGCCAGGATATCTATGTTGTGTTCATCGAAACAGGCCCAGGTTTCAAAAACATATTAACTATACGTATGACTGTGTGAGAGTGTCATTTTGTGTCATTTTGGTTGGTGATGTGCCCCGGGATTTTGTAAATGTAAGAAATGTGCCGCGGTTCAAAAAAGGTTGAAAAACACTGGTCTGTGGAAAGCGGAATCTGTGGAGCCTTGTAAGATCCTAGAGCGGTGCTCAATTAATCTCGTTTTAATTTCACGTTGCGTCTGGCCCACGTATGTCTTGGCGCAGCCACACGTTATTTACTTATTTGTTTGTTTGGACTTACCTGCCGCCACTCCCATCCGGCTCGGGGAGACTCACAACATTAAAAGCATAGTTAAAACAGCATATATAAGACACAATAAGATCATAAAAAATACATCGACCCAATGCACAGGAAGCAGGTTACACGAACCAGCACTTTGGAGGTGATCCGGAATCCCACCGGGAGCCAGTGCAGTTCGTGCAGGATGGGAGTGATATGGCAGCATGTTGGCGCAAGCGTTCTGCGCAAGCTTAAGTTTCCGGATCACCGACAGAGGAAGGTCTTCGGCGTTGAGTATTTATGTCACAGCGGATAGGCAACAGAAATATAGAAGTTTAATTCCCCATAGGCCCAAAAACTCCAGTCTCTGTTCGAGTGAATAATGAAACTCTCATTCAATTCACAAGGTAAATATATAACTTTGTATTGAATTGTATTTAATAGGCTTGGTTTAGAATCCTAAAATCGCAATTTAAAATCAAATGGGGGATTTTTTTTTTTGATTACTATATCAAATACTTACAAAAAAATTTGCAAAAAGTTCTAAAATGTAACTTAATTACTAACGAAATTCTAAATTGGTTCTAAAGTAGGAAAAGCAGGGAAACAGTTAAAAATCAAGGGGGGAACATTCCCCTCACCTCTGCAGTGCAATTAAGGGAGCTGTACATGTATAACATAAGAGGTAGTAGCTCTTATAGCTGGAAAGGGGCCGCTGGCTTCTCTCTGCTCTCTCTAGCCTGGATCCAGGCTAGAGAGAGGCAGAGAGGTCGCGGCGCTTCCAGCTGAAATATAAGCCGACCCAAGCCTGGGTCGGCTTATATTTTAGCTGGAAGGCGCCGCAGCGCCTCCTCCGCCTCTCTCTAGCCTGGATCCAGGCTAGAGAGAAGCAGAGGGGTGCGCGGGAGCTTCCAGCTAAATATGCTCGACCCAGGCTTGGGTCGGCTTATATTTTAGCTGAAAGGCGCTCCCGCACCCTCTGCTTCTCTCTAGCCTGGATCGAGGCTAGAGAGAGGCAGAGAGGCGCGCGGGGCCTTTCTCCTCAGCCAATGACAAAACACGCTTTAAAAAGGGCAACGAAGCCATACGAATGCTTTACGGCCCAGATACAAAAATGGCGCCGCGTGCCGTAAAGGAAGTCTACTTCCGGGTTCACGACAGCGAGCCGTAAAACAACAAAAGTCCCATTAATTACGAATTTCTAACGAATCAATTAGATTTCCGTTTCAATTTTAGCATGCCTAGTATTTAACAATAACTGGCAAAACATCGAAAAACAACAGCCATCACAGCTACCTTTCTAAACATCCTTTCCTCACAGATATTAAATCCCAACTGTCACTTTGTAACGGAAATTCCTCAAGGTTCCATTTAGCAGTCTTGAGACAGCGCCATCTGGTGTCAAACATGTCACACTGCAGGTCATCTCAAACTGCGAAAATATATCTTGTGCTGACTCATGAATTGCTATTCAAAATGCAATAATCTGACAGAAGGTCAATGTAGAGAGCGTTACAGTAGTCCTATCTCGAGATGACCGTGGCTTGGACCACTGTGGCCAGGTCGTGGCGGGACAGGTAGGGGGCCTGGCAGAGGTGAAAGAACGTTGCTCTAGTGACGATGGAGATGTGTTTCTCCATCGCCGGCTGAGTCTAGAGTGCCAATAAGACTCTTAACAGATGATGGCGGACTTAGTGTCGCACCGTCCAGGGTTGGGAGCTGAACCTCTCCCGTGCCCGGACGACCCAGCCACAGGATCTCCGTCTTAGCCGGTGTACCGAAGTTTTTGAACGCCGCTGACAGCGTCGATCTTCGTGGATTCGAACTCGCAACTGCCACCAATTGTGAACAAGTTCTACGCACACCAAACACTTCGTGAAGACACAGCCTAAAGCGTGCGTCCCACTGTGAGAGGATCTGTTTACAATTACGCGGCCACCATATTAATTCTGGCTACCGAAGTGAGGGCTTGTTTTGTTACAAGCCGCTTGTACTGTATCTTGAAATGACACGACCGAGAGAGTTTTCATGACGGAACAGCAAACAGTTTATTTCACAACCGGGTTCAATGCTTAGTTGGTTTCAGGCTCCGAAGAGGTACACAACTTGATGTTCCAACCATTTAACACTGGGGTATAACTTCCCCTGACACAGTTATAAGCAGTTTACTACTTCTCTGCTTCTATAGGTAAATAACCCAATAACCTATTACCGTGTTTCCCCGATAGTAAGACACCCCCGACTGTAAGACGTATCGGGGGTGTCAGGGGGGTCGGCTAATATAAGCCGTACCCCGGGCAGCGGCGGCGGCGGCGTGGGCGTGGCGACGGGGTACGTCTTAGTTTATATAAGACGTACCCCGAAAGTAAGACGTAGGGGGACTTTTCGGGGGGAAAAGAAAGTAAGACGCTGTCTTTACTTTCGGGGAAACACGGTAGGTTACTTCCACTACTAACTAGGACAAAACCTGTCCCACATTTGGGTTTTCCTAAACCCTACCCAGAACTGCACCCCAGCAGTTCTTAAAGACAGCGGGTTCCTCGCCAACCACCAAATCCCAACTGCCATTCTCTAACTGTTGCTGGCTAACTGCCAGAATTCAAAACGTGCACCTGCCAGTTAGGCTCCGCCCCCAGCAACCGAACATCCTGAAGATTCTGTGAGGCTGTGCATCCTCATAACTATGTTAACCCTTTGCCCACCAATACAATACAGTATCAACACAATAAAACAATACGTGTATTGACTTCACCTTCAACCTACTTGCTCGCAGCCATCCAGTCACGGCCTCAAGGCAACGATGGAAATTGTCGGGTACGGAGTCGGGCCGTCCATCCATCCCCAGAATGAGCTGGGTGTCATCCGCGTATTGGTGGCACTCCAGCCCAAAGCTACGTAGCAGCTGAGCAAGTGCTCGCATGTAGACGTTAAATAATAGAGGGGAAAGGATTGCCCCCTGGGGCACCCCACAAAGGAGGGGGGCGCCCCCTGAGACAACCTCGCCCCTTCTCACTCGCTGTGACTGGTTCCGGAGGAAATTGAGAGATGCAACTGCCTTTCGGGTTGCAAAGGTCGACAACGAGCTACGCAATTTGGTCGAGAGCTCACCCCGAACATTATGGACTACAACTCCCATGATCCCCCACTCCAGCCCCCTCTGGCAGTTTAGAGTGTCGGAATGTTGGTGGTGCTGGCCAATTAGAGGCATTCTGCAAATACTCCCTCAGTTAGAATGAAGGTGGCTGGGAGCCATCACCCTCTGGCAGTTTAGAGTGTCGGAATGTTGGTGGTGCTGGCCAATTAGAGGCATTCTGCAAATACTCCCTCAGTTAGAATGAAGGTGGCTGGGAGCCACCACCCTCTGGCAGTTTAGAGTGTCGGAATGTTGGTGGTGCTGGCCACCGAGGCATTCTGCAAAAACTACTCCATCAGTTAGAATGTAGGTGGCTGGGAGCCACCACCCTCTGGCAGTTTAGAGTGTCGGAATGTTGGTAGGGAGGGAGGGAGAAGAGGCAGAAGGACAGAGAGAAGAGAAAAGCTGAGGGGTGAGGGGGAGAGCTAAGAAAGGAAGTATAAAAGGCAGGAAGGGATGTTACTGTTGGTCTTCGCCACATGCACACACGTATGTACATATAGACATGTACACATACACACACATATACATGCACTGAAATATACACATGCACACATGCATACACATCTGTACTTATACACATCTACACACATACACGCATATGCATATACAAAAACACACATATACACGTATATACATATACACATATACATAAATACACATAGACACAACTCCATATGTATACATACATACACACACAAAACAAATATATATAGACTGGGACGCAGGAAAGAGAAAAAGCCACAGCAGTGCGTGGCCGGGTTCAGCTAGTAATAATAATAATAATAATAATAATAATAATACCCGGGAAAGAAGAAGATCCTGGTCCAGGATGGATACGAAATAGATGACAAAAAATTTAGCAGTAACCATATCAGATACTAAAACCCACCCAAGAATATTCTCCGACTGAAGTAATTCCGAAAACAGGACGTAAACAATAATAATAATAATGGAAATTAAATGACTTCCGACTAAAATCTAAAATAGAAATCCCCCTAAAATTAATAAAATATTAATAAAAGAATACTTTGAAAGGAATGATCTTCCAGACATGGAAGAGAAGGGATGAAGGGAGGAAAGAAGGAAGGAAGAGTGGAAAGGATGGATGGAAGAATGAAGTAAGGATGGAGGGAGAGAAGGAAGAGAGGGAGGGATGAAGCTACATTCCTGCAGAAGTGGCACCTATTGATCTACTCACCTTTGCATGCATTCGAATGGCAGAGGTTGGGGCTAACAGTGGGAGCTCACCCTGCTTCCCAGATCCAAACTGTCGATCTTTCGGTCAGCAAGTTCCGCAGGTCAGCGGTTTGTCCCGCTGCTCTAGTTCTTAAGACGGGTTTGGTTTAACTTCCGATGGCGTAGCTAGTGAAACTGAATCACTGTGTCCTGAATGATCCATTTCGACAAAAGTGTACTGCCAAGGTGAAAAGTCTGCAAATAATAATAATAATAATAATAATAAATATGCTATTAATGATATATATTATTATATTAAATATTAAAATACAATAATAATAATAATAATAATGAGGGAGGGAGGGGGTTCAGAAAGAGTGTGGTGCCAAGATGAAAAGTCTGCAAATAATAATAATAATAATAATATATTATTATATTATATTAAATACTAAAATATAAATAATAATAATAATAAGGGGGAGGGAGTTCAAAAAGAGTGTAGTGCCAAGACGAAGTCTGCGAATAATAATAATAATATATTATATTATATTAAATATTAAAATAGAATAAATAATAATAACAACAAGGGAGGGAGTTCGAAAAGAGTGTAGTGCCAAGATGAAAAGTCTGCCAGTAATAATAATACTATATTATTATATTATATTAAATATTAAAATATAATAAATAATAATAATAACAAGGGGGAGGGAGTTCGAAAAGAGTGTAGTGCCAAGATGAAAAGTCTGCCAGTAATAATAATACTATATTATTATATTATATTAAATATTAAAATAGAATAAATAATAATAACAAGGGGGAGGGAGTTCGAAAAGAGTGTAGTGCCAAGATGAAAAGTCTGCCAGTAATAATAATACTATATTATTATATTATATTAAATATTAAAATATAATAGATAATAATAATAACAAGGGGGAGGGAGTTCGAAAAGAGTGTAGTGCCAAGATGAAAAGTCTGCCAGTAATAATAATACTATATTATTTTATTATATTAAATATTAAAATATAATATATAATAATAATAACAAGGGGGAGGGAGTTCGAAAAGAGAGTACTGCCAAGATGAAAAGTCTGCCAATAATAATAATAATATATTATTATATTATATTAAATATTAAAATATAATAAATAAATAAATAATAATAAGGGGGAGGGAGTTCGAAAAGAGTGTAGTGCCAAGATGAAAAGTCTGCCAGTAATAATAATACTATATTATTTTATTATATTAAATATTAAAATATAATAAATAATAATAATAACAAGGGGGAGGGAGTTCGAAAAGAGAGTACTGCCAAGATGAAAAGTCTACAAGTAATAATAATAATAAATATATGATTAATAATATATTTATTATATTACATTAAATATTAAAATATAATAAATAAATAATAATAAGGGGAGTTCGAAAAGAGTGTAGTGCCAAGATGAAAAGTCTGCCAGTAATAATAATACTATATTATTTTATTATATTAAATATTAAAATATAATAGATAATAATAATAACAAGGGGGAGGGAGTTCGAAAAGAGTGTACTGCCAAGATGAAAAGTCTACAAGTAATAATAATAATAAATATATGATTAATAATATATTTATTATATTAAATTAAATATTAAAATATAATAAATAAATAATAATAATAAGGGGGAGTTCGAAAAGAGTGTAGTGCCAAGATGAAAAGTCTGCCAATAATAATAATAATAATAATAAATATACTAATAATATATATTATTATATTATATTAAATATTAAAATATAATAAATAAATAATAATAAGGGGGCAGTTTGAAAAGTCTGCAAGTAATAATAATAATAATAATAATTATATATATTGATTGATTGATTGATTGATTCCCTGGACTGTGGAGTCCCCCAAGGCGCCATTTTGTCACCAACGCTTTTTAACATCTACGTCCAACCCTTGGCAAGCATAGCCAGACGTTTTGGATTGGGGTGCTACCAATATGCAGATGACACCCAGCTTCTGCTGAAGCTTGAGCCAGGCGTGACATCGGTGCCTGAGAACTTCAGACAAGGACTAGAGGCAGTGACCAGATGGCTCCGCTCATACAAACTCAAGATCAATCCATCAAAGACTGAGATTCTATGGCCAGGACGCCCAGAGCCACCCATTCCGCTGCCTCTCTTTGAGGGAGAGCCGCTGATCCCGGCCCCGTCGGTGAAGAGTCTCGGTGTGATTCTGGACTCGAGACTCTCGCTGGAGGCCCAGGTTGCTGCGACAAGTAAGGGAGCTTTCTTCCACCTACGCCAGGCACGTCAACTGGCACCTTACCTTCCATCAGATGCGCTGGCTACGGTGGTCCATGCCACAGTGACATCACGGCTGGACTACTGTAATGCCTTGTACGTGGGGCTGCCGCAGTCAACCACTCGTAAAATCCAGCTGGTGCAGAATGCAGCCGCCAGACTCCTCACCGGGACACCTCTGAGATGCCATATCGCGCCATCTCTGCAGCGCCTGCACTGGCTGCCAGTCGAGCTCAGAGCCATCCACAAGATCCTGTCGCTTACCTTTAAGGCCCTCCATGGTGCCGGCCCAGCTTATTTAAAAGACCGCTTGTCCGAACCAGCTCATTTAAGGTCGCGCTCAGGAAACAGGGACCTTCTCCGCATCCCAGGTGTGAGTGAGGCCCGCCTCGACACCACGAGACGGAGAGCTTTTTCCATCGCGGCCCCTGTCCTTTGGAACTTGATGCCGGCGGATCAGAGAGCTATCCGGGACATGCCCCAGTTCCTGACCGCACTGAAGACCTGGCTCTTCCGAAGGCTTATGGCTAAGGACACCTCCCAGACTTAGCCTGAGCTACTGGAACTATTTTAATTAATCTTTTTATTCTTTTAGCTTTTAACTATTGAATTCTTTTATGTGTTTTTGTGTGTAAGTCGCGGAGCACTGACGTGGAGGCGACTCATAAATAATAAAATCAATCAATCAATCAATCAATTATTTATGAGTCGCCCTCCACGTCAGTGCTCCGGGCGACTTACACATAAAACACATAAGAGAGTTCAATAGTTAAAAGCTAAAAGAATAGGAAAATTAATTAAAATAGTTCCAGTAATTTCAGGCTAAGTCTGGAGGGTGTCCTTAGCCGGAAGCCGTTCGGAAGAGCCAGGTCATCAGTGCGGTCAGGAACTGGGGCATGTCCCGGATAGCTCTCTGATCCGCCGGCATCAAGTTCCAAAGGACAGGGGCCGCGATGGAAAAAGCTCTCCGTCTCGTGGTGTCGAGGCGGGCCTCACGGCAACCCCGCGTACAAGGCATTACAGTAGTCCAGCCGCGATGTCACTGTGGCATGGACCACCGTAGCCAGCGCATCTGATGGAAGGTAAGTCAGTGTTTGTGGGCAGTGGTGTGGTTGAGCGACGGGACGAATATGTGCCAGCGTTTGGATTGGCTGCCACTCTGGGATTATTTGCATAAATAGCTATTTATTTTATTTATTTATTTATTGTTTCGATTGGTTAGTCGCCCCTTCCGGCAGGCTCGGGGCTCTGACTGGCCAGCCTCAAAAGTCCAACATTCTACGGCCCCAGACAGAGGGGATTGGTTGCCACTGAAATGGTATTTGCATAAAGGGCTTTGATTGGCCAACAACATTCCAACATTCTAAGGTGAATCAGAGGGAAAGGGAAGGGCCTCAGGCAGTCAGACACTGCGGCCCACAGCAATGACGGATCAGGATCACACTTGGCACACAGGGGCCCAACGGCCCACTTCGCAACCTGGTGTGGTTTAAGGCAGGATGGGCCACGAATGATGGGATTTGCAGTACATTCACCGAATTCATTCCCTACAGAACATTGCAGCCCCTACAAATCAGAGACCAGGTCCAAACTTGGCACACAGAGTACCCATGCCCCACTCTACATCCTGGTGCAGGTTTGAGTGGGATGGACCATGGATGATGGGAGTTGAAGTACCTTCGCTCACTTTCTGAGACCGCGGCCACCCTTATCCAATGATTGATCAAGACCACATTTGGCACACAGAGCCCCCATGACCCACTCTACATCCTGGTGCAGTTTGGAGAACGGGGGACCGTGGGTGATGGGACTGCCAGTACCTTCCCCACACTTCCAGAGACCACTGCAACCCCCATCCAGAGAATGACCAAGACCAAACGTGGCACACACAGCCCCCATGACCCACTCTACACCCTGGTGCTGTTGGGAGGGGGGTGGAGCACGGCCAATGGGACTTGCAGTACCTTCACTAAGTTCCTGAGACCACTACAAGCCACATACACATCTCATAGGAACCAACCTTGGCACACAATGCCTTCCTCACATAACCCGGGCACCGCCGGGTCCCCGAGCAAGCGACGGGAGGAATATGTGCCAGCGTTTCGATTGGTTGCCACTGTGGGATTACTTGCATAAAGGACACTGATTGGCCAGCCTCAGAACTCCAACACTCTAAGGCACCAGATTATTTGCATAAAGGACTCTGATTGGCCAGCCTCAGAACTCCAACACTCTAAGGCACCAGATTATTTGCATAAAGGACACTGATTGGCCAGCCTCAGAACTCCAACACTCTAAGGCACCAGATTATTTGCATAAAGGACTCTGATTGGACAGCCTCAGAACTCCAACACTCTAAGGCAGGGCTGTCCAACAGGTGGCCCTGGGGCCATACACGGCCCCCGAGCCCCTTCCCTGCGGCCCCCTGACTTGTTTTAATAAAATACAAATAAAAATAATAATAATAAAAATACCTACTTCCGGGTTTAGGCAAGCATCGTGAGACTACGCCAGCCACAGACGGGATTTCGAGGGAGGTCGAAATCCCGTCTGTGGCTGCGTAGTCTCGCGATAGCTGCCGAAATCTCGAGTCCCGCGGGATTTGCGTCCGGCCTGCGCGCGCGCCTCCTCCCCCCTGGCGGCTGCTTCCAGGCCAGCCCCCGTTCATTCCCTCAGAGAGAGGGAGGAGGGGAGTGAGGCAGGGAAAACCCCTCCTGGCTCCGCCCTCTTCCTGGGGAGGGCCCTCGCTTCCCGCCCCGCGGATGGGGGCCGCCGCCCGGCCTGAGCTTGGCCTCGGCTCCAGCGGGGCTCTTCGGGGACGGCGTTGGCGCTTCGGCCCTGTGGCGGGGCTCCCGCAGTATGGGTAAGGGCCTGGCTCGAGTGAGCGGGACAGTGGTGAGTGGGGGAGGGGTCCCTCAGCGGCGGTTTCCTTTGGCGCTTCCTTCCCCTCCTTCGCGCCCCCTCCCCTTGTTGTGCTGCCTTCCCCCGCGTGCAGGGTGCAACGTGGCTTCCTTTGCGCCTGCCCCCGTGGCTTGTTTTCCCTTCAGGGAGGGAGGGAGGGAGGGAGCTCTTCGGGCCTGGGAAAGGAGGCCCCATCAAGCCCTGCGACGGCATTGAGGGGTTTGGGTTTTTTTTGGTGTGTCCCAATTTGAGTGTGGACTCAAATAACTCAAAGGTATTAGGAAGCATTCCTCCCAATCCACCAGTGTTGTCATTATTTGAGTCCACAGTGCTCTCTGGCTGGAGGTGAACTACAACTCCACAACTCAAGGTCAATTGGCAAGTAAACTGGAGCCGGGAGGGGGCGGAGCTGGGGGGGAGGGGGCAGGGGCGGAGCTGGGGAGGGGGCGGAGCTGGGGAGGGGCAGGGGCGGAGCCGGGGAGGGGGTGGAGCTGGGGGCGGAGGCAGACCCTTCGGCCCCCCAGGTGATCAGTGACCGGAATTCCGGCCCTTGGGCCCATAGAAGTTGGACAACCCTGCTCTAAGGCACCAGATTATTTGCATAAAGGACTTTGATTGGCCAGCCTCAGAACTCCAACACTCTAAGGCACCAGATTATTTGCATAAAGGACTCTGATTGGCCAGCCTCAGAACTCCAACACTCTAAGGCACCAGATTATTTGCACAAAGGGCTCTGATTGGCCAGCCTCAGAACTCCAACACTCTAAGGCACCAGATTATTTGCATAAAGGACTGTGATGGCCAGCTTCAGAACTCCAACACTCTAAGGCACCAGATTATTTGCATAAAGGACTCTGATTGGCCAGCCTCAGAACTCCAACACTCTAAGGCACCAGATTATTTGCATAAAGGACTCTGATTGGCCAGCCTCAGAACTCCAACACTCTAAGGCACCAGATTATTTGCACAAAGGGCTCTGATTGGCCAGCCTCAGAACTCCAGCACTCTAAGGCACCAGATTATTTGCATAAAGGACTCTGATGGCCAGCTTCAGAACTCCAACACTCTAAGGCACCAGATTATTTGCATAAAGGACTCTGATTGGCCAGCCTCAGAACTCCAACACTCTAAGGCACCAGATTATTTGCATAAAGGACTCTGATTGGCCAGCCTCAGAACTCCAACACTCTAAGGCACCAGATTATTTGCATAAAGGACTCTGATTGGCCAGCCTCAGAACTCCAACACTCTAAGGCACCAGATTATTTGCATAAAGGACTCTGATTGGCCAGCCTCAGAACTCCAAGGCACCAGACAGAGGGCATTGTTTGCCACTGAGAGACAATTTCCATAAAGGACTCTGATGGGCCAGCAAAACAGAAAACCTGGGCAGGAAGGAAGGAAGCTCACCTCCGGCTCTGGGGAGAGGTCCCTCCTCCTGCCTCTCTAGGAAGCAGAGTCCTCCCCCCCCCTCTCTCTGTACTTCCGCCCGGCTGAAAGATGTCTGCAGGAGGGCAGGCGCCCCAAGGGAGGCGGGGCTTAGCCTCTAAGCAGCAGGGCTGTGGCTGATTGGTTGCCTTTTCCTCCCTTCCCTTTTCCTTTTTCCTTCCTTCCTTCTTCCTATCCTTCCTTTGTTTTTCTCCTTTCAGGATTAAAATACACGTAATACGCATTCACTTGAGTTAAAACGGAGTTACAACACCAGGAGGGACGGGGTTGGTCGTAGGTCACCCGGGAGCGCGTTCCACAGGCGGGGAGCCACCACCGAGAAGGCCCTGTCTCTCGTCCCCCACCAACCGCGTTTGAGAAGTCGGCGGGAGCGAGCAGGGCCTCCCGGGCGATCTTAACGTCCGAGGTGGGACGTAGCGGGACAAGTCAGCGGGGCCAGAAGCGCACAGAGCTCTAAAGGTCAAGACCAGCACTTTGAATTGAGCCCGGAAGTGGACAGGCAGCCAGCGGAGCCGACACAGCGGGGGGGGGGGTATGCTCCCTGTATGTCGCTCCCATTAGCAACCTGTCCGCTGATGTTTGGACTAATTGGAGCTTCTGAACAGTCTTCAAAGGCAGCCCCACGTAGAGAGCTTTGCAGTAGTCTATTCAGGATGTACCCAGAGCGTGGACCACCCTGGCCAAGTCAGACTTCCCAAGGAACGAGCACAGGTGGCGCATGAGTTTGAATGGACAGGCAGCCAGTGGAGCCGACGCAACAGGGGGGTATGCTCCTGTATGTCGCTCCCGTTAGTCGTCTGGCTGCCGCCCGTTGGACTAGTTGCAGTTTCCGAACAGTCTTCAAAGGCAGCCCCACGTAGAGTGCATTGCAGTAGTCTATTCAAGATGTACCTTGAGTGTGGACCACCCTGGCCAGATCAGGCTTCCCAAGGTACGGGCGCAGCTGGCGCACGAGTCTTGACTGTGCAAAAGCTCTCCCGGCCACCCAGGCCCGGATGACTCATAAGGCCACCCTCGGCCATGGCCTCGGGGCGCAAGCCAAGGGGGGCACAGTTCCCACGGACCAAAAACACATGTTGAAACACTTGTGATCCGCCCTGAGTCCCCTGCGAAAAGTAACTTTTATGGACTGCCATTTTATTTGTATTTCTCTAGTTAATGCTCCTTGCTCCCTTTAAAGGTGACTGTCTACCTACCTATGTATTTATGTATCTACCTACCTACCTATTTTTCTGCTTAGCTACCTACCTAGGTATCTACTTACCTGTCTACCTGCATATCTACCTACCTACCTATGTATCTATCAAGCTACCTATGTATTTATGTATCTACCTACCTACCTGTTTTTCTACCTACCTATCTACATATGTCTACCTACCTGTCTACCTGCATATCTACCTACCTACCTATGTATCTATCAACCTATGTATTTATGCACCTACCTACCTGTGTATCTGTCTACCTACCTGTCTACCTATGTATCTACCTACCTATGTATTTATGTACCTACTTACGTATCTATCTACCTACCTGTCTACCTATGTATCTACCTACCTACCTATGTATCTGTCTATCAACCTACCTATGTATTTATGTATCTACCTACCTACCTATTTTTCTACCTACCTACCCATGGCACTGATACAAAAGGAGCATTGATAAAACACACTGAAATAAAAGCCATGTTTAGTGTGGACCTATATGTATGTATGTGTGTGTGTGTGTACACACACACACACATGGCACACTTTTGGTCTGTTCAACGGTATTGCATTCTTCTAAATGGTGACCGTGGCAAGAGCGACGACCTGCCCCACGGACCCTTGCCCATCGCATTTAATCAAGTCCTGCATTGACACCATAGCGGACGCTCTGAGGGACCTGGTGAACCTCTCCCTGGATACAGGCACCTTCCTGAGTCCCTGAAAGAGGCCAGAGTTAGGCCCCTCCTGAAAAAGACGAACCTTGACCCCGACGACCCGGCAAACTATCGCCCTGTTGCCAATCTACCCTTCCTGGGTAAGCTTCTGGAGCGGGCGGTGGAAAGCCAGCTATGTGATTTCTTAAATCGATCCGGGGGCCTGGACCCGTCCCAGTCAGGTTTCCGCGCGGGTCACGGAGTGGAATCCATCCTAGTAGCGATCACAGATGATATCCGCCGCCAGCTGGACAGGGGGGGCTCGGCAGTCCTGGTCCTCCTGGATCTAACCGCGGCCTTCGACACCGTCGACCATGATCTGCTGCTCCGCCGCCTGGTCGCCTCCGGGATTCAGGACAAGGCTCTGACTTGGCTAGGATCGTTCCTGCGGGGCCGCTCGCAGCGGGTCGAGTGGCAGGGCCAGGTCTCTAGGAAATGCGGGTTGGAGTGTGGGGTCCCCCAGGGTGCTATCCTGTCTCCCACCCTCTTCAACATCTATGTCCAGCCCCTGGCCAGTATCGCTAGGAGCCATGGTTTCTGCTGCTACCAATACGCCGACGACACACAGCTGCTGCTGAAGCTCGACCCAGGGATGTCGTCGGTGCCGGACAGCTTCAGTCAAGGGCTGAGAGCGGTGACAAGCTGGCTCAGAGCGCACAGGCTCAAAATCAACCCGGCAAAAACGGAGATCCTCTGGCCTGGCCGACCCGACCCTCACTCACCACTACCACTCTTCGAAGGCGAGCCCCTATCCCCGGCTCCGGCGGTGAAGAGCTTGGGAGTGATCCTGGACGAGAGGCTGACGATGGAAGCCCAGATCCAGGCCGCAGCCAAGGGTGCCTTTTTCCATCTTCGCAGGGCTCGACGGTTGGCCCCCTATTTACCATCAGAGGCGTTGAAAACTGTGATACATGCCACCGTCGTCTCGCGACTTGATTATTGCAATGCCCTATATGCGGGTCTACCTCTGTCCACAACTCGGAGGCTGAGACTCGTTCAGAACGCAGCGGCCAGACTCATCTCTGGGGCACCAGTCAGGAACCATATCTCTCCAATTTTAAGGGACCTCCACTGGCTGCCCACAGAGTTCAGGGTGATCTACAAACTCATGGTGCTAACCTTTAAAGCACGGCATAAAATTGGGCCAGCCTATCTGGGTGATCGGCTGATGGACCAGCGTAGCGAAAGGCCAGAGCGTGCCATAAATGGTGATCGTATAGCCATCCCAGGGGTGAGAGAGGCCCGGCTGATGGAGACCCGACGGAGAGCCTTCTCCGTGATGGCCCCTATGATCTGGAACACCCTCCCGCCTGCTCTCAGGGCCACATCGGCCCCAGCCAGATTCCTGGCTGACCTGAAAACCTGGCTTTTTTGCCAGGCGTTTGGGGTTTGACCGGACGTTTGGAGACTGAGCCTTTCTGGCACTGTGCACTCATGTTTTTAAATTGATGTATCTGGGGTTTTTAAATGATGTAAGTCGCCCGGAGCACCAGGGGTGGAGGGCGACTCACAAATAATAAAGTTATTATTATTATTATTATTATTAAATATACGTGTGTGTGTATATATTTGTGAAAATCTAGGTGACTTTAAATTACCTTTTGTTTCTAAAAGGTGTGTGTGTGTGTGCAGGTACCACTGTGAACCGCCCCGAGCCCCCCTCGGGGTTGAGAAAGGCCGTATATAAACACCGCAAACAATAAGTAAATACCAGGCCTGGGCCAACTTCGGCCCTCCGGGTGTTTTGGACTCCAAGTCCCACAATTCCTAACAGCCTGCCAGATGTCAGGAACTGTGAGAGTTGAAGTCCAAAACACCTGGAGGGCAAAGTTGGCCCAGGCCTTGCCTGTATCATCTCTCTCTTACTGAAACACACTCACACACACACATGTGTGTGTGTGTCTATCCTACCTACCTACCTATTTACCTACCTACCTAGTATCTATGTATTTGTTTTTCTGTCTATCAATCTATGTATTTTTCTACCTATATATCTACCTACCCATGTCTTTGTCAGTCTATCTATTTACCTATCTGTCTGCCTAGCTACCTATGTAATTGTCTACCTACCTACATATCTTTCTACCTATGTATCTATCAACCTACCTATGAATGTATGTGCCTACCTACCTACCTATCAACCTACCTATGTATTTATGTACCTACCTACCTATTTTTCTACCTACCTATTCATTGTTTTAATTAATGCTTTATGTATTTTAATTGTTGTTGTATTATCTTAATTGTTTATATATAGCGGCATCGAATCATTGCCAAATGTAAGCTGTCCTGAGTCTGTCTGTCTGTCTGTCTGCCTACCTACCTATGTACCTAGCTATCTATGTATCTGTCTATCTATCAGCCTACCTATGTATTCATGTATCTAGCTACGTACCTACCTATGTATGCGTCTGTCTGTCTATCAGGGTTGGACTGAATGGATCCATTCCGATTGCAGGAGTGTATGATTGTATCTGTCTGTCTGTCTGTCTACCTACGCATTTGTCTGTCTGTCTACCTAGCTATGTATCTATGTACCTACCTATCTATGTATCTATCTATTAGCCTACCTATGTATTTATGTATCTACCTACCTACCTATTTTTCTACCTACCTAGATATGTATCTGTCTGTCTACCTATGTACCTACGTACTTATGTACCACCTAGCTATCTATGTATCTGTCTATGTAACTACCTATCTATGTATCTTTACTTTTCTACCTACCTACTTACATATCTACCTACCTATGTATCTATGTATCTACCTATTGATGTACCTACCTATCTATCGACCTATCTACCTAGGTTGGTAGTTTGGTACTTTTCTACCTATGTACCTACCTACTTACATATGTCCCTACCTATGTATCTATGTACCTACCTATCTATGTATCTTTCTATCTATCAACCTATCTACGTAACTTGGTAGTTTGGTACTTTTCTACCTACGTACCTACCTACTTACATATCTACCTACCTATGTATCTATGTACCTACCTATTGATGTACCTACCTATCAACCTACCTACATAGGTTAGTCGATTGGTACGTTTCTACCAACCTATGTAGGTACCTACGTATCTACCTACCTACGTATCTATGTACCTAGCTATCTATGTACCTAGCTAAAAGCCTACCTATGTATTTATGTCTCTACCTACCTATTTTTCTACCTACCTATGTATTTGTCTATCTATCAACCTACCTATGTAGGTTGGTACTTTTCTACCTACCTACTGTACCTATGTATCTATGTACCCAGCTATCTATGTGCCTGCCTATCAGCCTACCTATGTATTTATGTCTCTACCTACCTATTTTTCTACCTACCTATGTATTTGTCTATCTATCAACCTACCTATGTAGGTTGGTACTTTTCTACCTACCTACTGTACCTATGTATCTATGTACCCAGCTATCTATGTGCCTGTCTATCAGCCTACCTATGTATTGATGTCTCTACCTACCTAGGCATATCTGTATGTGCCTGCCTGTTGGAGTGAATGGCCTCTGGGTGGGGACCTCTCCCAACTGCAGGAGTGCATCATTGTATCTATCATTGTATCTATAATTGTATCAATCATTGTATCTATCAATCATTGTATCCATCATTGTATCTATCTATCTGCCCGCCTAGCTATGTATTTGCCTGCCTGCCTACCTCTCTAATCCATCTCTCAGCGGTGGCCGGGGGTGTGCTCAGGATGAGGGGAGGGGGCGAGTGACGCACTTCCTTGGGGGGGGGCAGAAGGGGGGCTGGAGAGAGAGAGAGAGAGAGAGAAGGAGGAGAGAGGAGGAAGAGGAGGAGGTAAAGGGAGTGCTGGGGTGGGAGGGGTGGGGTGCCCCCCCAGGACCACCACCCTCATCCTCCAGCCCCGCCCCCTCCTGCCCAGAAGCAGGGAAATCCCCTTCAAAGCCCCCCACACACACACACAGGCCCAGCCTCAGCTTCCAAGCCCCCAGGCATCGTGTGCCAAGTCTGGTCCTTATCAGTTGTTTATTTGGCTTGCAGTGGTCCCGGGAGGTGAGTGAAGGTACTCCAAGTCCCATCATCCGTGGCCCGCCCTCCTCCAAACTGCACCAGGATGTAGAGTGGGTCAGGGGGGCTGTGTGTGCCAAGTGTGGTCTTGATCGGTCAGTGGGTGAGGGTGGCAGTGGTCCCGGGAGGTGAGTGGAGGTACTCCAAGTCCCATCATCCGTGGTCCGTCCCACTCAAAACTGCACCAGGATGTAGAGTGGGCCGTGGGGGCTCTGTGTGCCAAGTGTGGTCTTCCTCAATCACTGGATGAGGGAGCGTGGGTCATGGGGGGCACTGTGAGCCAAGTTGGGTCTTTATTGATCTTGGTTCTGGGCCGCAGTGGTCTGTGGGGAACGATGGGTTTGAAAGTACTACAAATCCCATAATCCGTGGAGGTACTTCCAGTCCCATCATCCTTGGTCCACCCTCCTCCAAACTGCAGTAGACTGTAGCGTGGGCCATGGGGGCTCTGTGTGCCAAGGCAGGTTACTATCAATTCAGGCCATACACAATGTCCCATGAGCTGAGGCCTAGTCAGGGAAATTAAGTTAATGAAGCCTCGCTGTCAATTTTGGGCCTGGTCTGTGATTTGTAGGGGCTACAGTGTTGTTTGGGAAGTGAATCGGGTGAAGGTACTGCAAATCCCGTCATTCGTGGCCCATCCTGCCCTAAACCACACCAGGTTGTGAAGTGAGCCATTGGGCCCCTGTGTGCCAAGTGTGGTCCTGATCCGTCATTGCTGTGGGCCGCAGTGGCTGCCTGCCTGAGGCCTTTCCTTTTCCCTCTGCGTCACCTTAGGATGTTGGAATGTAGATGGAGGGTCGCCCTGGGTTGGGTGAGTGCCGGTTGCCTGCCCTGGATGGCGAGCAGCTGAGCCCGTCATCTCTGGTAAAAAGCCTGGGTGTCCAGTTGGACCCATTGCTGCCCATGGAGGCCCAGGTCTCCGTGGTCAGCAAAACGTCATATTCCCCTCTGCGGCAGGCTAGGCCCCCCTACCTATCCAGGGACGACCTGGCCACGGTGATCCAAGCGACGGTCATCTCGAGGCTAGACTACTGTAACGCCCTTACATTGGCCTTCCCTTGTCAACAACCCGGAAACTCAAGCTGGTGCAAAATGCTGCGGCTATTATTATTTTATTTTGGGGGGTCCAAATTGCCCCCCCCCCCAATTCTGCCGCCCGGGGCCATGACCTCGGGTAGCCTTATGGGTAATCCGGGCCTGGCTGTGGCTCGCTTGCTGGCGGGAGGGCCGGCAAGAGAGCGCATTACTCCCATCCTACAGCAATACCTTCTCAGGCCCGGATTACCCATAAAGCCGTGGCCTCGGGCGGCAGATTTGGGGGGCGGCATTTCCGGGCCTGAAGGAAGGGGTGAAGGAAGGAGTGGCGCCCTCCTGCGCGAGGGACAAGGAGCCGGGGGGATGTCCCGCCGCCCCTAGGGCGATTGATGCAGCTTCCCCCACCACCGCCCTGCTCGCGCGGGTGGGCACCACTCCTTCCTTCAGTGAAAAGGGAGGAGGGGCGCCAGTGCGAGCGCGGCGGCAGCGGGGGGGGGGGGGCAAAAGCCGCGTGAGTCTTCCAAGGGGCGGGACTTCCGGCGGCGCCTTGTCCGTCACCGCTGGAAGTCCCGCCCCTAGGGCGACTCACGCGGCTATCGCCGCCACCGCCTCACTCGCCCGTGCCCCAAATATGAGTGGGACGGTGGCGGGGGAAGCCGCGTGAGTCTCCCTAGGGGCAGGACTTCCAGTGGCGCCTTCTCCCTCACGCCGGTTCCGCCCCCTCCTTCTTGCGGGGGGGCAGGGTCGGTGTGACGGACAAGGCACCGCTGGAAGTCCCGCCCCTAGGGCGACTCACGCGGCTTTCGCCACCACCGCCTCACTCGCCCGTGCCCCAAACATGAGTGGGACGGCGGCGGGGGAAGCCGCGTGAGTCACCCTAGGGGCAGGACTTCCAGCGGCGCCTTCTCCCTCACGCCGGTTCCCCCCCCTCCCTCTTGCGGGGGGCGGGGCCAGCGTGACGGACAAGGCACCGCTGGAAGTCCCGCCCCTAGGGCGACTCACGCGGCTTTCGCCACCACCGCCTCCTCGCCCGTGCCCCACCCACGAGTGGGACGGCGGCGGGGGAAGCCGCGTGAGTCGCCCTAGGGGCAGGACTTCCAGCGGCGCCTTCTCCCTCACGCCGGTTCCGCCCCCTCCCTCTTGCGGGGGGCGGGGCCGGTGTGACGGACAAGGCACCGCTGGAAGTCCCGCCCCTAGGGAGACTCACGCGGCTTTCCCGCTGCCGCCGCGCTCGCACAGGCGGGCGCCACTCCTTCCTTCAGGGAAGCTGCGTGAGTCTCCCTAGGGGCGGGACTTCTGGCGGCGCCTTGTCCGTCACGCCGGCCCCCCCGAAGAGGCCCCGCCCCGGCAAGCAAGCAGAAGCCCCAGGGAAGGAAGGCTATGAAGCACAATGAATACTCCTAAAGCCAAAACCATAATTAGTATGGGCACTAGGTGGTGCTATAACAACTTCCACAACACCAACCATTGTAAACATCAGATTATCGTACACTCCAGTATAGAGTAATAATATATGATGTCTACACAGAATACATTCTTCTCTTCTCGGCATTACTTTGCGAACAAAGATTCTGAGGAAGGACTCGTCCCACGCTTTTTGCAAGCGCCTTGATGACTAAAAAGGCCAATCTGAGATAGGCAAGTCCGGTTGCAGAAAGCGCAGGAGAACGTCTCCTTGGGTGATGTCGTTTCCAAGTTGCCATTCTTTCTCTTCGAGACCCGTCCGGCGTGTCTTCTCGAAAGAGGCCGCAGCATTGTGGATAGTGCGTCTGCACGCCTCCCGATGTGAGGCCAGGGTGGACCGTTGTTGGTGACCAATCTGGCCGAGCCTGAGATGTTGTTTCAGGGAGTCCTTGTATCTCTTTTTGGGGGCGCCTCTCTTGCGCTGACCCATAAAGAGTAGTATCTTTGGGTGGTGGTGGTCCTCCATCCTAGAGACCTTGTGCCCTGCCCAGCGCAGCTGTGTTCTCAATAGCATGGCCTCAACGCTGGTGACCCCTGCTTGCTCAAGGACAGCAACATTCGTCACATAGTCGGTCCAGTGTACATTTAGGATTGTGCGAAGACAGTGCTGATGAAAGCGTTCGAGGAGTCGTAGGTGTTGGCGATAGGTGACCCATGTTTCAGACCCATAAAGGAGAATAGACAGTACGATAGCTCTGTACACACTGATTTTGGTGCTTTGCCTCAGGTGCTTGTTGCTCCAGACTCTTTTGTGAAGCCTTCCGAATGCACTCTATGCCTTTGCTAATCTGTGATCTCTCTCTGTGTCAATCTTGGCGTCTGAAGAGATGATGCTTCCCAGGGAAGTGAACTGCTGAGCGGACTTAAGCCCAGATGTGCCTATGCTGACGTGGGGATGGTGGTGTTCTTCCTGTGGTGCGGGCTGGTAGAGGACTTCCCTTTTCAATCTTGGCGTCTGAAGAGATGATGCTTCCCAGGGAGGTGAACTGCTGGACGGACTTAAGCACAGATGTGCCTATGCTGACGTGGGGATGGTGGTGTTCTTCCTGTGGTGCGGGCTGGTAGAGGACTTCCCTTTCTTCAGGCTGACTTCCGGCCCAAACAGCTCTGCAGCTGCTGCAAAGCAGGATGTGAGGCGCTGCAGGGCTGCTTCTGAAAGGGCGACAAGGGCAGCATCGTCAGCAAAAAGCAGCTCACGGACTAGATAGTTGAGAGCAGGGGTGGGCAACCTACGTCCCGTGGCCGGATCCGGCCCTCTGGGTGATGCCATCCGGCCCACGGCTTCCTTGCCGAAGAGAGAGATTAGGTGAGGGCAGCTACAAAGCAACATGAGGCTTTGTGTCCGGCAAAAAGGAAGCCGCAGGCGAGAAAGGGGAGGAAAGAAGAGGAAGAGGAAAAGGCGGGTTGGGGTCTCTGGATGAGGACACACCATGGATGACGGGATGGCAACAATCTGCACGCATGCGCACTGGCTCCAGAGCGCGCCTCCCACTTTGGAGCTAGTGTGCATGCCCGCAGATTTTCGCGCATGCGCACTAGCTCCAAAGCGGGACTCGCGCTCGGGAGCCACTGGGTGTGTGTGTGTGTGTGTGTGTGTGTGTGCAAAAATAATTTTCACTTAACCCCCGCCGGATAGGTAGGACCGCCCCTGTCTCTCACCCCTCCCTTCCGCCTCGCGCGCTCCCCCCTCCCTTCTCTTCTGCCTCGCTCTCTCTCACCCCCCTCCCTTCTTTTCCCCCTCCTCTTCTGCCTCGCTCTCCCCCTCCCTTCTCTTCCAGCAACTACAATTCCCAATTGTCAAGATCTATTTCCCGCAAACTCCCACCACTTTTGGGCATGTTCAGTATTCGTGCCAGGTTTGGTCCTGACCCAACATTGTTTGAGTCCACAGTGCTCTCTGGATGTTGGTGAACTACAACTCCCAAACTCAAGGTCAATGCCCACCAAACCCTTCTAGTGTTTTCTATTGGTCATGGAGTCATGTGTGCTACGTTTGGCTTAGTTCCATCATTGGTGGAGGTCGGAGTGCTCTTTGATTGCGGGTGAACTATAACTCCCAGCAACTACAACTCCCAAATGACAAAATCAATTTTTTGACTGATAGTCCCTCCTTGGGTTAGTATGTGTATGTTTTGTGGCCAAATTTGGCAGCAATTTGTCCAGTGGTTTTTGAGTCATGTTAATCCCACAAATGAACAACTACTGAGCAAGAGCTTCATGCGTGCCTTTCTGCCATTCCTGCCAGGATACCTATGTTGAGTTCGTTGAAACAGGCCCAGGTTTCACACTGAGTGTATAAATACATTCAAAAACATATTAACTCTATGTATGACTGTGTTAGAGTGTCATTTTGTACACAAACAAGTAGTAAAAGCAAACCATAGAATTGGAAAAGTACCATGCAGTACAGGCATACAATGCAGCCTGGGTGAGTGCTCCTCTTGATGTAGGCTACAATGAGCAAGGAGAAGCATCACAGGTATATTCGAAGCATTTATCAAAAACATATATGTGCAAATACAGTCAACGTATTACAAAGATACACAGCTCAAAGCATATAGCATATAACGTCAGTGGAAGCATAGACAGGTAAAGGAAGGGCAACACATTCAATATTAGGTCTTATAGATAGTAAACAATATACATCCGTATGGGAAACAATGCACAGTCTGAATAATCGTTCAACACATATTAATGCATCTATCTGGTGGGGCTACACATATGAGTACCCTGGGGGTGCGTTGGAAGGGCGCAAAAAAACCAGGTGACTGCCTGGGAGTGCGAGGCAGTCAAGCCGCGGCTTCTCTGGCGCTGATAGCGAAAGAGTTTGTTTTGCTGTTGGCAGGAGGTGGGACACAGTCGGGGTATTGACGTGTCCTGGGTCTACACATGGGGTTGGGGTCCAACGATTCCGTGTAGGTACTCGCTCAGAGACAGGGACGTGCGGGGAAGTAAGGCACGAAGTCCCGGAGTTCAACCAGCTTGTAGCCGTAAAGTAAAGTTCGAGTCGCAAGGCTGCTGCAAACGAAAATCTCGTCGCATGAATGGCGCAAGGGGTTCCCTCGTAGTAGCGGGGAGCCTTTGCCAATGAGGTGAAGCACACAGGGCAATGGACCTTCACACCGATGGTGGAAGTCTTTACTTTACAGGTGGAACTTTACTTTACGGCTACAAGCCGGTTGAACTCCGGGACTTCGGAGCACCATAGGCCCTAGGGCCTCTGACGTGGCTTCCCGCCACCCCCTCCTCGCTCGCGTTGGAGGAGGAAGGAAGGCCCCCCCGCAAGCTACCCCGCCCACCGGGGTGGGGGCGGTGCTTCCAGAGTGTGGCCTAGGCCACCACAAACAGTTAATCCGGGCCTGGCCCCAGGATTTTGTAGATGTAAAAAATATGCCGCGGCTCAAAAAAGGTTGGGAAACACTGTGCTCAGTTATTGTTCTCCGTGCCCAGTGAGAGCTTTCAGTGTTCGCCTCCTTATTTGCCTCTCGCTTGTTTCACAGGTCGTCCCCGGACAAGTCTTGCGAAGAAACACCTTGTGAGAGCCTTGCCCGAGGAACGCCCTGAGCCTAAAATGACTTCAAGGTACACTACACTGACTTTCCGCGCCTTGGGGGCAGGGCTTTTCGCGCCTTGGGGGCAGGGCTTTCCGTGCCCTGTGGGCAGGGCTTTCCGCACCTTGGGGCAGGGGGCTTTCCACGCCTTGGGGGCAGGGCTTTCCGTGCCCTGTGGGCAGGGCTTTCCGCCTCTTGGGAGCAGGGCTTTCCGCCCCTTGGGGGGCAGGGCTTTCCGCGCCTTGGGGGCAGGGCTTTCCACGCCTTGGGGGCAGGGCTTTCCGTGCCCTGTGGGCAGGGCTTTCCGCACCTTGGGGGCAGGGCTTTCCGCACCTTGGGGGCAGGGCTTTCCGCGCCTTGGGGGCAGGGCTTTCCGCGCCTTGGGGGCAGGGCTTTCCACGCCTTGGGGGCAGGGCTTTCCGTGCCCTGTGGGCAGGGCTTTCCGCACCTTGGGAGCAGGGCTTTCCGCACCTTGGGGGCAGGGCTTTCCGCGCCTTGGGGGCAGGGCTTTCCACGCCTTGGGGGCAGGGCTTTCTGCGCCTTGGGGGCAGGCCTTTCCACGCCTTGGGGGCAGGGCTTTCCACGCCTTGGGGGCAGGGCTTTCAGCACCTTGGGAGCAGGGCTTTCCACGCCTTGGGGGCAGGGCTTTCCACGCCTTGGGGGCAGGGCTTTCTGCGCCTTGGGGGCAGGGCTTTCCGTGCCTTGGGGGCAGGGCTTTCCGCGCCTTGGGGGCAGGGCTTTCCACGCCTTGGGGCAGGGCTTTCTGCGCCTTGGGGGCAGGGCTTTCTGTGCCTTGGGGGCAGGGCTTTCCACGCCTTGGGGGCAGGGCTTTCCGCACCTTGGGGGCAGGGCTTTCTGCACCTTGGGGGCAGGGCTTTCCGCACCTTGGGGGCAGGGCTTTCCGCACCTTGGGGGCAGGGCTTTCCGCACCTTGGGGCAGGGCTTTCCACGCCCTGGGGGCAGGGCTTTCTGCGCCTTGGGGGCAGGGCTTTCCACGCCTTGGGGGCAGGGCTTTCCACGCCTTGGGGGCAGGGCTTTCTGCACCTTGGGGCGGGGCTTTCTGCGCCTTGGGGGCAGGGCTTTCCACCCCCTGGGGGTAGGGCTTTCTGCGCCTTGGGAGCAGGGCTTTCCACGCCTTGGGGGCAGGGCTTTCTGTGCCTTGGGGGCAGGGCTTTCCACGCCTTGGGGGCAGGGCTTTCCACGCCTTGGGGGCAGGGCTTTCTGCGCCTTGGGGGCAGGGCTTTCCACGCCTTGGGGGCAGGGCTTTCTGTGCCTTGGGGGCAGGGCTTTCCGTGCCTTGGGGGCAGGGCTTTCCGTGCCCTGTGGGCAGGGCTTTCTGCACCTTGGGGGCAAGGCTTTCCGCACCTTGGGGGCAGGGCCTTCCGCGACTTGGGGGCAGGGCTTTCCGCGCCTTGGGGGCAGGGCATTCCGCGCCTTGTGGGCAGGGCCTTCCGCGCCTTGGGGGCAGGACTTTCCACACCTTGGGGGCAGGGCTTTCTGCACCTTGGGGGCAGGGCTTTCTGCGCCTTGGGGGCAAGGCTTTCCACGCCTTGGGGGCAGGGCTTTCCGCGCCTTGGGGGGAGGGCTTTTGTGCCTTGAGGGCAGGGCTTTCCATGCCCTGTGGGCAGGACTTTCTGTGCCTTGGGGGCAGGGCTTTCCGCACCTTGGGGGCAGGGGCTTTCTGCGCCTTGGGGGCACGGCTTTCCTCGCCTTGGGGGCAGGGCTTTCCGCACCTTGGGGGCAGGGCTTTCCGCGCCTTGGGGGCAAGGCTTTCCACGCCTTGGGGGGCAGGGCTTTCCACGTTTTGGGGGTAGGGCTTTCCGTGCCTTGAGGGCAGGGCTTTCCGCGCTTTGGGGGCAGGACTTTCTGCGCCTTGGGGGCAGGGCTTTCCGCGCCTTGGGGGCAGGGCTTTCCGTGCCCTGTGGGCAGGACTTTCCGCGCCTTGGGGGCAGGGCTTTCTGCACCTTGGGGGCAGGGCTTTCTGCACCTTGGGGGCGGGGCTTTCTGTGCCTTGGGGGCAGGGCTTTCCAAGCCGTGGGGGGCATGCTCCGCACCTTGGGGGCAGGGCTTTCTGCACCCTGGGGGTGGGCTTTCCACCCCTTGGGGGCAGGGCTTTCTGCACCTTGGGGGCAGGGCTTTCCGCACCTTGGGGGCAGGGCTTTCCATGCCTTGGGAGCAGGGCTTTCTGTGCCTTGGGGGCGGGGCTTTCTGTGCCTTGGGGGCAGGGCTTTCCGTGCCTTGGGGGCAGGGCTTTCCGTGCCTTGGGGGCAGGGCTTTCTGCACCTTGGGGGCGGGGCTTTCTGCACCTTGGGGACAGGGCTTTCCACGCCCTGGGGGCGGGGCTTTTTGTACCTTGGGGGTGGGGCTTTCCGCACATAGGGGGTGGGGCTTTCCATGCCTTGGGGGCAGGGCTTTCCGCACCTTGGGGGCAGGGCTTTCCGTGCCTTGGGGGCAGGGCTTTCTGTGCCTTGGGGGCAGGGCTTTCTGTGCCTTGGGGACAGGGCTTTCCGCACCTTGGGGGTGGGGCTTTCTGTGCCTTGGGGACAGGGCTTTCCGCACCTTGGGGGCAGGGCTTTCCACGCCTTGGGGGCAAGGCTTTCCACGCCTTGGGGGCAGGGCTTTCCACGCTTTGGGGGTAGGGCTTTCCGTGCCTTGAGGGCAGGGCTTTCCATGCCCTGTGGGCAGGGCTTTCTGCGCCTTGGGGGCAGGGCTTTCCACACCTTGGGGGCAGGGCTTTCCGTGCCCTGTGGGCAGGGCTTTCCGCGCCTTGGGGGCAGGGCTTTCCGCACCTTGGGGGCAGGGCTTTCCTTGCCTTGGGGTGGGGCTTTCTGTGCTTTGGGGGCAGGGCTTTCCATGCCTTGGGGACATGCTTTCCGCACCTTGGGGGCAGGACTTTCTGCGCCCTGGGGGTGAGGCTTTTTGTACCTTGGGGGTGGGGCTTTCTGCACCTTGGGCGCGGGGATTTTCGCACCTTGGGGGCACGGCTTTCTGTGCCTTGGGGGCAGGGCTTTCCGCGCCTTGGGGTCAGGGCTTTCTGTGCCTTGGGGGCAGGGCTTTCCGTGCCCTGTGGACAGGGCTTTCCACACCCTGGGGGCGCCGGGCGTCTTTTGGCCTAGGGCGCCAAAAGACGCTAATCCCGGGCCTGTGTCTGCACTACGACAGGGGGCACTTATTATTTTGAGTTACATTTCAGCATTTTGCACTATTAAGCTCATTAACCCCTTCAAGGTCATTGTTATTTGTGTCCAATGAGACGCAATGTTCACCTCCTTATTTGCCTCTCGTTTGTTTTCCAGGTCGTCTCCGAGCAAGTCTTGTGAAGAAACACCTTGTGAGAGCTTTGCCCGAGGAACGCCCTGAGTCTGAAATGACTTGAAGGTACAGCGCACTGAGAAGAACAAGAACTAAGCCGGAGAAAGATATACTTCCAGCTGTATTCCTGTGTAATTAAGGGAGAAAGAGAAGATCGGGCCCCAAAAAGAAGGACTTTGAGAAAAGACTCGAAGGTTAAAGTCCGAGGAGAGGAAGTTCCGTGCTGTCCAGGAGCTCGTTTCTCTGAATTTCCTAAATAATCCTAAATTTATAAGAATGGCAAATATTCTCCATCCTTATTCCGCATCACACACCGGGGTGGAGATACATAAGTGTACGGACTGCGGGAAATGTTTCGTCGAGAGAAGTTCTCTCACTAAACATCAACGGACTCACACCGGGGAGAAACCGTACAAATGCGTGGAGTGTGGGAAGAGCTTCGGCCAGAGTGACCACCTCTATACTCACCAGAGGATCCACACTGGGGAGAAGCCTTATCAATGCGCCGAGTGCGGGAAGAGCTTCAGTCAGAGTAGCCACCTGCACATGCACCAGAGGACGCACACTGGGGAGAAGCCGTATCAGTGCATAGAGTGCGAAGAAACCTTCAGTCAGGTCGGAAACCTGTGTACGCATCAGAGGACCCACACGGGAGAGAAGCCGCATCAGTGCGTGGAATGTGGAAAGAGCTTCAGCTACAGCGGAGACCTGCGTTCCCACCAACGGACCCACACAGGGGAGAAGCCATATCAATGCGCTGAATGTGGGAAGAGCTTCAGTCAGCTTGGACACCTGCGTTCCCATGAAAGGACTCACTCAGGAGAGAAGCCCTATCTATGCGTGGAATGTGGGAAGCGCTTCAGTCAGAGCGGACACCTTCGTTCCCACGAAAAGACCCACACCGGAGAGAAGCCGCATAAGTGCATGGACTGTGGGAAGAGCTTCAGCCACAGCGGAGATCTGCATTCCCACCAACGGACCCACACCGGAGAGAAGCCCCATAAGTGCATTGAATGTGGGAAGAGCTTCAGTCTGAGCGGGAACCTGCGCTCCCACCAAATGATCCACACGGGGGAGAAGCCGCATCAATGCGCGGAATGCGGGAAGAGCTTCAGAAAAAGTTCAACATGCGCTAGACATCAAAAGACTCATGCGCGGCTAAAGGGAGAGACCTTCCTCTAAGTTTTCTGGATCTCTGAAAAGAACCTTGAAGTGTCCGTCCCTCCGTAGCTGGACAATGAACCAGAGAATGGAAGGAAAGAAGGTGGCGGTCAGCTTGCACTCTTATCTTTCATGGACAGCCATTGGTGTGGGCCAGGCCCAGATTAACACCTTTTGGCGCCCTAGGCCAGTGTTTCCCAACCTTTTTTGACCCGCGGCACACTTTTTACATTTGCAAAATCCTGGGGCACACCACCAACCAAAACGACACAAAACGACACTCTAATGACACTCTAATGACACTCTAATACATATAGTTAATATGTTTTGGAATGTATTTATACACTCAGTGTGAAACCCGGGCCTGTTTCGATGGACACAACATAGACATCCTGGCAGGAATGGCAGAAAGACACAAACTTCCCACACAGAACTCCCATAACCAAGAGAAAATGCTATAAGAGTTTGGTGGGCAGTGACCTTGGGTTTTGGAGTTGTAGTTCACCTATATCCAGAGAGCACTGTGGACTTCAAACAAAGACAGATCATAACCAAACTTGGCATGGATACTCAATATGCCCAAATGGGAACACAGATGGAGTTCGGGGGAAATAGACCTTGGCATTTGGGAGTTGTAGTTGCTGGGATTTATAGTTCCCCTACAATCAAAGAGCATTCTGAACCCCACCAATGGTAGAACTGGGCCAAATTTCCCACACAGAACCCCCAGGAGGCAAGAGGAGGTCTCTACTTGGGGAAAGGGAGGTGTGTCTTCCCAATGCATGGAGAGGGAGAGACCAAGTAGACAACGGGTGGGGAGGGGGGTGGTTGTAATTTTGTGCCTTTATTGAGGTACGTTTCTTAGGGTTTTTATACTTCAACACACTAGACTCTTCCCCCGCCCGCCCCCCCTTCCTGGAGGTTCCAATTTCCCACGGCACACCTGATGATCGCTCACGGCACACTAGTGTGTCCCGGCACATTGGTTGGGACACACTGCCCTAGGCCAGACTTTGGAATTACGCCCCCACAAAGGAGCAAGGAGAATCCTGGCCCAATTCTAACCCTGCTTCTCCATCTTTTTCCCCACAGGCTCCGAGCCCTTCTTCCCGCGCTCACCTCTCGGCGTGAAGGCTGCTGCGGGGCGGCAACTGCGCCGAGATTCAAGCCGCCTCTGCCTCCTCCGTCATGTTCCTGGGTGCCGCGCATGCCTGGCAGCGGCCTCAGGGGCTTCTCTCCTCCTCCTCGCGCTCTCCTTCCTTGAGTCAAGGAAGGAGGGTGCGAGGAGGAGGAAGGAAGGGAAGCCGCTGCCAGGCATGCGCGGCACCCAGGAACATGGCGGAGGAGGCAGAGGCATTCCTTCCTTGACAAGGGAGTGAGGTGAGGGGGCCGCCATTCCCTCCTCCCCCCCCCCTTGCAGCACTCACCCCCCGCCCTCCCCCGAGAGAGAGAGAGAGAGAGAGAGAGAGTCATCTCCGTTGCGGTTTTGTTTCAACATATATATTTTTGGTCCGTGATGTGCGCCCCCCTCGCCTCGCGCCCCTAGGCCATGGCCTGGGTTGGCCTTATGGGTAATCCGGGCCTGCTGAGGGCAGGACTCTTCTCAGTATTGCAACATGTTTGGAAGGGGTTAGTGTCGGGAGCTGTGGCGCACGCTCCTCCGGCGATCAAAGGACCGGCAAAATTGCAGCCAATAGAATCATGACCTGGTTTATTTACAGGTATCTACAGCAGTGTTTCCCAACCTTTTTTGAGCCGCGGCACATTTTTTACATTTGCAACATCCTGGGGCACACCACCAACCAAAATGACACAAAACGACACTCTAACACAGTCATACATAGAGTTAGTATGCATTTAAATGAATTTATACACTCAGTGTGAAACGGGTGGGGAGGGGGGTGGTTGTAATTTTGTGCCTTTATAGAGGTACGTTTCTTAGGGTTTTTATACTTCAACACACTAGACCAGGGATGGGCAATTACCGGCGCCCTCCAGGTGTTTTGGACTTCAACTCCCAGAAATCCTAACAGCTGGTAAACTGTTTCTGGGAGTTGAAGTCCAAAACACCTGGAGGGCCGGTAATTGCCCACCCCTGCACTAGACTCTCTCCCCCCCCCTCCCCCCAGAGGTCCCAATTTCCCACGGCACACCTGATGATCACTCACAGCACACTAGTTGAGAAACACTGATCTACAGCACATAGTAAAACACGTCCGGTCTCTCCAGTTAACAGCATGAGAAGAATAATGGTGCTTGTATCTCACTGTTATGAGTTCAAAGTCATGCCTCCCATGGCCGGATTACCCATAAGGCCAACCTAAGCCATGGCCTAGGGGCGCAAGCCGAGGGGAGGCGCAGATCAAAAAAGCCGCACAAACCCCAACCTTGGCATGCGGGAGCGCATGCCAAGCGGACACCCCCCCTCTCCTCCCCCCCATGCACCTTTGGAGCGAGTTTGCACTCGCTGCGCCCCCCCAAAATCACCAATCACTGAAAAATAAAAGGCCTAATCATAACACACATCTATATATATAAAGGAAGACCCGTCATCGAACGACCATCCTAGGCAGAGAAACCTTCCAAGGCAGAGACCCCAAACTTGCCAACAAAAATAGGCCTCAGGCAAGGAAGGTTTTTAGCAAAGAAACTTTCCCCCAAAACCTAGAAGGCCCCCAAAACAACAATTAAAAAAACTACATTTCCCAGCATCCTCTGTGGCTGCCATCGAATCCCATTGGTCAACATCGGCCCACACAAAATGCAGGGAGGCTAAGTTCCCATAGTAACGGTGGGCAGAGCCAGCCAAGGCTAGGATAGAATGCTGAGTGATTTGAGTTTAGTCAGTTGGTGTTTGTGGTTTAAACTGTCAAAGCCAAGCTCTAGGAGGGAGCAGGTTCCCACACTCGAGAAACACAATCCAAAAGACCAAGCCAAGACAAAATACCACACAACGCCAATATGCAGAAGATACACAACTATGTGCACAGAGCACATACATACCACTCACAGGACTCGCATCTCCTAAATAAGGCACAGCAACGCGTGCCGGGTACAGCTAGTATAATATAAATAACTTATAGTATAAATAACTTATAATTACTGTATTATGAATATTATAAATAATTTCCCAATAAGGTCTAATAATAAATATCATAATAAATAATGTTCAATATAATTATAAATAATTTATAAGATAGTAAATAATAATTATTGTAGGGCTGCCACAACAACGCTGCCATCCCCTCCTCCTCTCTGGCCTCGTGCGGTGAGCCTCCTCGCGCTGCTGCTCTTGCCTCCATGCGCTGCACCAAATGCGCATGGGCGGAATACACGAGGCTGGAGACTGAGGAGGAGGGTCATGTAGCCAGAGGCTCCGCCTGCCAAACTCTCCTCCTCTTCTGCCCTGTGTAAGGCTATTCGCACTGCGTCTCCGGCCTGCTCGCATCGCACCAAATGCGCATGCGCGGAACCTCCGCACATGCGCATTTGGTGCGGCGCAACTCTAGCAAGCCGGAGACGCGAATCGCCCTACACTAGGTCGAAAAAGGAGGAGCATTGGGCAGCCGGAGGTGCCACCGCACTAAATGCGCATGCGCAGAACTTCCGCACATGCACATTTGGTGCGGCGCAACTCTAGCAGGCCGGAGACGTGACTTGCCCTACACTAGGCCGAAAAGGAGGAGCATTGGGCAGCCGGAGGTGCCACCGCACTAAATGCGCATGCGCAGAACTTCCGCACATGCACATTTGGTGCGGCGCAACTCTAGCAAGCCGGAGACGCGAATCGCCCTACACTAGGTCGAAAAGGAGGAGCGTTGGGCAGCTGGAGGTGCCATCGCACCAAATGCGCATGCGCAGAACTTCCGCGCATGCGCATTTGGTGCGGCGCAACTTGAGCAGGCCGGAGACATGACTTGCCCTACACTAGGCCGAAAAGGAGGAGCATTGGGCAGCCGAAGGTGCCACCGCACCAAATGCGCATGCGCAGAACTTCCGCGCATGCGCATTTGGTGTGGCGCAACTTGAGCAGGCCGGAGACGTGACTTGCCCTACACTAGGCCGAAAAGGAGGAGCATTGGGCAGCCGAAGGTGCCACCGCACCAAATGCGCATGCGCAGAACTTCTGCGCATGCGCGTTTGGTGTGGCACAACTCGAGCAGGCCGGAGACATGACTTGCCCTACACTAGGCCGAAAAGGAGGAGCGTTGGGCAGCTGGAGGCGCCACCGCTCCAAATGCGCATGCGCAGAACTTCCGCTCATGCGCATTTGGTGCGGCGCAACTTGAGCAGGCCGGAGACATGACTTGCCCTACACTAGGCCGAAAAGGAGGAGCATTGGGCAGACGAAGGTGCCACCGCACCAAATGCGCATGTGCAGAACTTCCGTGCATGTGCATTTGGTGCGGCGCAACTCGAGCAGGCCGGAGACGTGACTTGCCCTACACTAGGCCGAAAAGGAGGAGCATTGGGCAGCCGGAGGTGCCACCGCACCAAATGCGCATGCGCGGAATCTGGCGGCCGGATGCACCCCTGACCATGTGGCGCCCTATGCGGCTGCGTAGTTCGCGTAATGCTAGATCTGCCTCTGTTGCTCGGAACACATATAACGTCAGTGATCCTGTTTACTCTATCAATGCTGGACAGCATTCTGAACACACGTAGCACATGGCAAGCTTTAAAACACACAATCAATATTAAAATCTCCCACGAAATTACACGCGGTTCCAACAGTTAGCATGACCTCTTCCGTCTCAAGAATGGCTCTTTGGTAGGAGTAGCCAGCGAAGTAACGGAATCAAAGCAGCCCAGAGTCGAAGCAGAAAGGCAGCCAAATCTAGCACACAGGGATTTAAGGTGGTGCAGCCGATGAGCGTATACAAGATGCGGAACCTTCTTGGTTGCTATTTTATGAACTCTGATGAACGAACTCCTGGCCCCTCACGACATGGACTCTGACGTGACCTTGGCAATGGTTTATTCTGGCTCCTGACCCAGCTTGTGTATATGAACGGGGCTTTTGACCTTGGGACTTTTGACCGGGAAAATAAATAAACGGACACTTCTCTGGGTGGAAAGAGGTGAGAAGTGGCGTACCCCAAGGTTCAGTTTTGGGTCCGTTACTTTTTAATTTATTCATTAATGATCTGGATGTAGGAGTGAATTCTGAGGTAGCAAAGTTTGCAGACGACACTAAACTGTTCAGGGTAAACTGACTGTAAAGAGCTCCAGAAAAATCTCTCGAAATTGAGTGAATGGGCAACAAAGTGGCAAATGCATTTTAACCTAAACAAGTGTAAAGTCATGCACATCGGGGCAAAGAACCCCAACTACACCGACCAATTGATGGGGTCAAAGCTTTCCAGGACAAACCAGGAAAGGGATCTTGGGGTCTTGGTGGACAGCTCAATGAAGATGTCAACCCAGTGCGCTGCAGCAGCGAAAAAAGCAAATTCTATGCTTGGCATGATCAGGAAGGGAATCGAAAATAGGTCGGCAAATGTTGTATTGCCTCTCTACAAATCTATGGTGAGGCCACATCTGGAGTACTGTGTACAATTCTGGTCTCCGCACCTTAAGAAGGATATAACGGAACTGGAAAAGGTACAGAAAAGGGCAACAAGAATGATCCAAGGGATGGAGCAGCTCCCTTACGAAATCAGGTTGCAACGCCTTGGTCTTTTCAGCCTTGAAAGACGGCGTTTAAGAGGTGACTTGATCGAAGTGTATAAAATCATGCATGGGATAGAAAAGGTGAATAAAGAAAAAATATTTTCTCTGTCACCCAACACTAGGATTAGGGGGCACTCCCTGAAGCTCCAAGGTAGGAAAGTTAGGACTAATAAAGGGAAATATTTCTTCACCCAGAGGGTCATTGGGTTATGGAACTCACTTCCAGAGGAGGTTGTGACAGCTGTCAGCCTGGACAGCTTCAAGGCAGGATTAGACAGATTCATGGATACCAAGGGAATCAGTAGCTACTGAAATGGACATCCAAGTGCCACCTCTGTGTTGATGGAGGCAGGCAGGATTTCCCCGGGTACTGGTTGTGGGGGGTCGGGAGCAGGCGAGGGTTTTGCCCTCCTTTCTGCTAGAGATCCCTGTGTACAACTGGTGGGCCACTGTGTGACACAGAATGCTGGACTAGATGGGCTGAGGCCCGATTCAGCATGGCTCTTCTTATGTTCTTATGTAACGTGGCGCAGCTGGCTAAGTGTCAGCTGCATAAGATCTCTCTGACCAGTAGCTTGGGGACCCGCCGCTGCCCGGGTTATTTGAGAAAGGCATCGTGTGCCAAGGTTGGTCTTTGGTACTTCAAGTCCCATCATCCATGGTCCACCCTCCTCCATACTGCAGTAGAATGGAGAGTGGATCAAGCGGGTTCTGTGTGCCAAGTATGGTCTTTGTCGGTCTTTGTTGGGGGCTGCAGCAGTCTTGGGGAATGAGTACAGGTACTTGAAGTCCCATCCTCCATGGTCCGCCCTCCTCTAAACTGCAGTAGGATGGAGAGTGGGTCATGGGGGTACTGTGATCCAAGTTTAGTCTTTATCGGTCCTTGTTCAGGGCCTCAGTGGTCTGTGGGAAATTAAGGGTTTGAAAGTACTACAGATCCCATATTCTGTGGAGGTACTGCAAGTCCCATCATCTGTGGTCCACCCTCCTCTAAACTGCAGCAGGATGTAGAGTGGGTCATGGGGGCTCTGTGTGCCAAGTTTCGTCTTGATTAGTCATTGGATGAAGGTCGCAGCGGTCTGGGGAAGTGAGTAGAGGTACTTCAACTCCCATCATCCATGGTCCACCCTCCTTCAAACTGCAGCAGGATGTAGAGTGGGTCACGGGGCTCTGATTAGTGCCAAGTTTCGTCTTGATTAGTCATTGGATGAAGGTCGCAGCGGTCTGGGGAAGTGAGTAGAGGTACTTCAACTCCCATCATCCATGGTCCACCCTCCTTCAAACTGCAGCAGGATGTAGAGTGGGTCACGGGGGCTCTGTGTGCCAAGTTTCGTCTTGATTAGTCATTGGATGAAGGTCGCAGCGGTCTGGGGAAGTGAGTAGAGGTACTTCAACTCCCATCATCCATGGTCCACCCTCCTTCAAACTGCAGCAGGATGTAGAGTGGGTCACGGGGGCTCTGTGTGCCAAGTTTCGTCTTGATTAGTCATTGGATGAAGGTCGCAGCGGTCTGGGGAAGTGAGTAGAGCTACTTCAACTCCCATCATCCATGGTCCACCCTCCTTCAAACTGCAGCAGGATGTAGAGTGGGTCATGGGGGCGTAGAGGTACTTCAACTCCCATCATCCATGGTCCACCCTCCTTCAAACTGCAGCAGGATGTCATGAGGGCTCTGTGTGCTAAGTGGGTCATGGGGGAAGGGCTCTGTCCCATCATCCATGTGCTAAGTTTGGTTTGTTCATTAGTCATTGGATGAAGGTCGCAGCGGTCTGGGGAAGTGAGTAGAGGTACTTCAACTCCCATCATCCATGGTCCACCCTCCTTCAAACTGCAGCAGGATGTAGAGTGGGTCATGAGGGTTCTGTGTGCTAAGTTTGGTGTTCATTAGTCATTGGATGAAGGTCGCAGCGGTCTGGGGAAGTGAGTAGAGGTACTTCAACTCCCATCATCCATGGTCCACCCTCCTTCAAACTGCAGCAGGATGTAGAGTGGGTCATGGGGGCTCTGTGTGCTAAGTTTGGAGTTCATTAGTCATTGGATGAAGGTCGCAGCGGTCTGGGGAAGTGAGTAGAGGTACTTCAACTCCCATCATCCATGGTCCACCCTCCTTCAAACTGCAGCAGGATGTAGAGTGGGTCATGAGGGTTCTGTGTGCTAAGTTTGGTGTTCATTAGTCATTGGATGAGCAGGATCGCTCTGTGTGCTAAGCGGTCTGGGGAAGTGAGTAGAGGTACTTCAACTCCCATCATCCATGGTCCACCCTCCTTCAAACTGCAGCAGGATGTAGAGTGGGTCACGGGGGCTCTGCGTGCCAAGTTTGGTACTTATTGGAAAAACACTGAGAGGTGAGGAGTGCGTCAGCTCCCCCTGGTGGCCAGAAAGTTTGCCTCTGTTCGTCTATATATGTGTGTAATATGTCAAAATGTATGTACTGTACTGTACTGTGAGAAATGTCACATGTTTATATGTCATATGTTGAACTGCAAGGATTGTCTGCAAGTATGTGTATTGTAATCCGCTCTGAGTCCCCATTTTTAACATGGACAAAATCCCGGGGCACACCACCAACCAAAATGACACAAAACGACACTCTAACACAGTCATACATATAGTTAATGTGTTTCTAAGTGTATTTATACACTCAGTGTGAAACCTGGGCCTGTTTCGATGAACACAACACAGATATCCTGGCAGGAATGGCAGAAAGACACAAACTTCCCACACAGAACTCCCACAACCAAGAGAAAATGCTATAAGAGTTTGGTGGGCATTGACCTTGGGTTTTGGAGTTGTAGTTCACCTACACCCAGAGAGCACTGTGGACTCAAACAATGTTGGATCGGGACCAAACTTGGCGTGAATACTCAATAGGCCCAAATGTGAACACAGATGGAGTTTGGGGGAAACAGACCTTGACATTTGGGAGTTATAGTTAACACACAATCAAAGAGCATCCTGAACTCTTGCAACAATGGAATTGAACCAAACTTGGCACATTGAACTCTCATTACCAACAGAAAGTACTGAAAGGGTTTGCTGGGGAATTGACCTTGAGTTTGGAAGTTGTAGTTCACCTACACCCAGAGAGCACTGTGGACTCAAACAGTGTTATGTGATGTTGTTTGTTTTCTATCCTGAATCGCAATGTTGGAAGGAGGCCCACCACTTTAAGGTCCCTCAAACAGGCGTGGGAGAACTCCGGCCCTCTGGGTGCTTTGGACTCCAACTCCCACCATTCCTCACAGCCTGAGGCCCTTTCCTGCTTAAGTGGCTGAGGGGGGGGGGGGAGGAAAAGGGCCTGAGGCTGCTAGGAATGGTGGGAGTTGGAGTCCAAAACACCAGGAAGGTCCAAGTGTGCCCATGCCAGCTTCCGACAGAGACCTCTTCCTCCCCCTTCGCGCCCTTTCTTCCCCCTCCTGCCCAACACTTACTTTTCCTTCTACACCGCCGCTTCTGCCGCCATTTTGATCCGAGGGGGCAGTGTGAGCGTGTTCAGGAGGGGAGGGGGGAGGGAGGCGTGACCCGTGCGGGCGCTACTGCGCAGACTCGCCCCAGAGCAAAGCGAGGCAAAGCGAGCAGAGCGAGGCTGGGAAGAAGGGAGCCCGAGGGGAGAAGGAAAAGTGTTCAGCAGGAGGAGGAAGGAAGGGGATCGGAGGTTCCCATTTCCCACGGCACACCTGAGGATCGCTCACGGCACACTAGCGTGGCACGGCACACTGGTTGGGAAACACTGCTGTATAAGTCCAATAAATAGATCAATAAAAATAAATATAGGAAGAGGATCTTTTTCCTGGTTGAAGATGGTCTTCCAGGTTACACTTCCGGGTGCTGCAGCTCCATCCACCTTGCTTCCTCCTCCTATGGGAAGGGAAGAAAGGAAGAAAGAAGGGAAGGAAGAAAGAAGAAAAGGAAGGAAGGAAGGAAGGAAGAAAGGAAGGAAGGAAGGAAGGAAGAAGGAAGAAAAGGAAGAAAGAAGGAAAGAAAAGGAAAGGGAAGAAGAAGGAAAGGAAGGAAAGAAAGGAAAGAAAAGGAAGCAGGAAAGAAAGAAGGAAAGAAAAGGAAAGAAAGAAAGAAAGAAAGAAGGAAGGAAAGGAAGAAGGGAAGAAAGGAAGAAAGAAGGAAAGAAGGAAGAAAGGAAAGAAAAGGAAGGAAGGAAAGAAATAAAGGAAGCAGGAAACAAAGAAGGAAAGGAAAGGAAAGAAAGAAAGAAGGAAAGGAAGAAGGAAGGAAAGGAAGAAGGAAAGGAAAGGAAGGAAGAAAGAAGGAAGGAAAGAAAGGAAGGAAGGAAGGGGGGAGGAAAGAAGGAAGGAAGGAAAGGAAGGGAAGAAATAAAGGAAGCAGGAAACAAAGAAGGAAAGAAAAGGAAAGAAAGCAAGAAAGAAAAAAGGAAAGTAAGAAAGAAGGGAAGGAAGGAAGGAAAGGAAGGGAAGAAAGGAAGAAAGAAGGAAAGAAGGAAGAAAGGAAGAAAGAAGGAAGGAAGAAGGAAAGAAAGAAAGAAAAAAAGGAAGGAAGGAAAGAAAGAAAGAAGGAAGGAAGAAGGGAAAGGAGAACGGAAAGAAAGAAACAAGGAAAGGAAGAAGGGAAGAAAGGAAGAAAGAAGGGAAGAAAGGAAGAAAGGAAGAAAGAAGGAAGAAAGGAAAGAAAAGGAAGGAAGGAAAGAAATAAAGGAAGCAGGAAAGAAAGAAGGAAAGGAAAGGAAGGAAAGAAAAAAGGAAGGAAAGAAGAAAGAAAGGAAAGAAAGAAGGAAGGAAGAAGGAAGAAAGAAAGAAGAGAAGGAAGAAAGGAAGGAAGGAAGGAAGAGGAAAGAAAAGGAAGAAAGAAGGAAAGAAAAGGAAGGGAAGAAATAAAGGAAGCAGGAAACAAAGAAGGAAAGAAAAGGAAAGAAAGAAAGAAAGAAAGAAGGAAAGAAAGAAAGAAGGGAAGGAAGGAAGGAAAGGAAGAAAGAAGGAAAGAAAGAAAGAAAAGGAAGGAAGGAAGGAAAGAAAGAAGGAAGGAAGAAGGAAAGAAAGGAAAGAAAGAAGGAAAGAAAGGAAGGAAGAAAAAAAGAAGGAAGGAAGGAAACAAAGAAGAAAAGAAAAGGAAGGAAAGAAAGTAAGAAAGAAGGAAAGAAAGAAAGAAAGAAGGAAAGAAAGAAGGAGGCTGGGCTGGATGGCCTTTGGAGTCGCAGCAGAAGCCACTCTGGTGTGCCAACCAGGGCTGCTTCCTCCCCCCTCCCCCCCCCCTGCTTGGCCCTGCCAGAGGCGCAGGGGGAGAGAGTGCCAGGCGAGGCATTCTTGGAAGGCTTGGCCGCCCACAAGCGCCTTGGAAACAAAGGGCTTCTCACCACAAAAGGAAGGAAGGAAGGAAGGAAGGGACCAGCCACAGTGTTGTTGTCCCTGCTGATGATGCCCAGGCCCAGGCACACCAGGGGGGGGAGGCCAAGGAAAGGGAGGAGGCCACAAGCAAGGCCCCTTGGAGGCCACGCTGCCTCTGGGGGCCCATTCACTCCCACTGCAGGAGCCTAGCATTCTCTCTAAATATCCACCTATCCATCAATCAATCTACCTACCCATCTATGTATTTGTCTACCTACCTACCTATTTGTTTACCTACCTATTTGTATACCTACCTACCTATGTATTTGTCTATCTACCTACCTATTTGTCTACCTACCTACCTATCTATGTATTTGTCTAACTACCTATTTGTCTACCTACCTATGTATTTGTCTATCTTCCTACCTATTTGTCTACCTCTCTCTCTCTCTCTCGGCATTACTTCGCGAACGAAGATTCAGGAAGGACTCATCCCACGCTTTTTACAAGCGCGTTGATGACTAAAAAGGCCAATCTGAGATAGGCAAGTTCGGTTGCAGAAAGCGCAGCAGAAAGTCTCCTTGGGTGATGTTTTTTCCAAGGTGCGGTTGTCTACCTACCTATATGTCTATCTATCTACCAATCTATGTACTTATCTACCTACCTACCTGTCTATGTAATTGTCTATGTACTTGTCTACCTACCAACCATCTGTCTACGTACCTACCTATGCACTTGTCTACTTACCTACCTATGTACTTGTCTACCTACCTACCAACCTACCTACCTGTCTATGTACTTGTCTACCTACCTACCTATGCACTTGTCTACTTACCTACCTATGTACTTGTCTACCTACCTACCTACCTACCTATGTACTTGTCTACCTACCTACCTATGTACTTGTCTACCTACCTATGTACTTGTCTACCTACCTACCTACCTACTTGTCTACCTACCTACCTGTCTATGTACTTGTCTACCTACCTACCTATGCACTTGTCTACTTACCTACCTATGTATTTGTCTACCTACCAACCAATCTACCTACCTACCTGTCTATGTACTTGTCTGTCTACCTACCTATGCACTTGTCTACTTACCGACCTATGTACTTGTCTACCTACCAACCAACCTACCTGTCTATGTACCTGTCTACCTACCTATGCACTTGTCTACCTACCTATGTACTTGTCTACCTACCTACCTACCTGTCTATGTACTTGTCTGTCTACCTATGTACTTGTCTACCTACCAACCTACCTACCTGTCTATGTACTCGTCTGTCTACCTACCTATGCACTTGTCTACTTACCGACCTATGTACTTGTCTACCTACCTATGTACTTGTCTACCTACCTACCAACCTACCTACCTGTCTATGTACTTGTCTGTCTACCTACCTATGCACTTGTCTACTTACCGACCTATGTACTTGTCTACCTACCAACCAACCAACCTGTCTATGTACCTGTCTACCTACCTATGCACTTGTCTACCTACCTATGTACTTGTCTACCTACCAACCAACCAACCTGTCTATGTACTCGTCTGTCTACCTATGTACTTGTCTACCTACCAGCCAACCAACCAACCTACCTACCTGTCTATGTACTTGTCTACTTACCTATGTACTTGTCTACCTACCAACCAACCAACCTGTCTATGTACTTGTCTACCTACCTATGCACTTGTCTACCTACCTATGCACTTGCCTACTTACCTACCTAGGTACTTGTCTACCTACCAACCAACCTACCTGTCTATGTACTTGTCTTGCCTACTTACCTACCTATGTACTTGTCTACCTACCAACCAACCAACCTACCTACCTGTCTATGTACTTGTCTGTCTACCTACCTATGCACTTGTATATATACCTGCCTGCCTATTTCTCTATCTGTTTAGCTATCTATTTCTCTACCTATGTATTTGTTTTCTTACCTACCTATCTATGTATTTGTCTACCTACATACTTACCTATCTATCTATGTACATATCTATTTGCCTATCTATGTATTTGTGTACTTAGCTAGTAAAGTCTTCCCGCAACAGTCCCTTCAAAAGCCCTCCCTGGCCCGCCCCCCTGCTGGGCCCCTCCTTCTTCAGGCTGACCATCCGGCCCTCCGCATATCAAAGTTCAGGAAAGGGGCCTGGCACTTCAAAGGGCGGTTCCAGTTCAAAGCCCGCCAGATGCTGCTCTTATCTGATGGCGCGCGAGGTTTGGTCCGTTAGGGCAACAAACGGGCCAAGCGGCGCTGACATAGCGCCCCCCTCCGGAAAGGAGCCACCTGCAAGGGAGAGAAGAACAAAGGGGAGGGAGAAATCAGGGTCCCGGTTTTGCAGGGAAAGCAGCATGAAAGGCCTTTAGCAGCTTCGGGGCCCTCACGTGTGGAGCCAGCACCCATTCGGGGTGTAAGTCTTTGGCAGTCCACCTAACTAGGTAGCTGAGGCGGCCCTTGAGGCGCCACGAGTCCAAAATTTCACGGATCTCAAAGTGGGTGTGGGGCCCCACCATGATTGGCACCGGAGCGTCTTCCGACTTGGACCACTTCTGGTTGGACACAGCTTTCTTGAGCAGGCTCACATGGAAGACTGGGTGGACCTTGCGCCAGGTGTGCGGGAGGTCCAGCTTGACCGCTACGGGGTTAATCACTTCCACCACGCTGAGGGGCCCCACAAACTTATTTGCAAACTTGCGCGAGTGGACTGCTGAGTGGACTTGAGGTGTTTGGTGGACAGGAACACGCGGTCTCCAATGGCATATACGGACTGGGGGCCCCTCTTCTTGTCGGCATACAGCTTGTAAGAGCTTGCCGAAGCGCCACCTGGATTTGCGGCCACACTGCCGCAACCTTGGCCCCCCAGTCTGTTGGCGGCGCGGCCGGGTCCGCTGCCGGGGCCAGCGCCGGGAAGGGGGGGAAATCTTGGCCGGAGACGACCCGGAAGGGCGAGGCCCCTGTCGAAGCGTGCTCGGAGTTATTATAGCTGTATTCGGCAACGTCCAGCAGTTCGGCCCAGTTGTCTTGCTGGTAGGTGGAGTAGCACCGGAGGTACTGCTGCAAGGTCCGTTGGATGCGCTCCGTCGCGCCGTCCGTCTCCGGGTGAAACGCCGTGCTCAGGGCCCGCTGCGAGCCCAGGCCCGCCAGGAACGCCTTCCAGAACCTGAACGTGAACTGTGGCCCCCGGTCACTCACGACCCGGCGCGGGCATCCGTGGAGCCGAAAAACGTGGTGTGCAAACAGGCGGGCCAACTCAGGGGCTGTAGGGAGTCGGTGAAGCGGAACAAAATGAGCCTGCTTGGAGAAGAGGTCCACCACCGTCCAAATGGTGGTGTATCTGCCGCTGGGCGGCAGGTCGACAACAAAGTCCATGGCGATTTCGCTCCAGGGTTCAGCGGGGTCGGCTACCGGCTGCAGAAGCCCCGTCGGGCGGCCCGTCTTAGGCTTGTTCTTGGCGCACACATCGCATTCAGAAATATAGTTATTAGTGTCCTTTCGCATCGCCGGCCACCAGAACTGCCGGGCTAACAGCTTCAGGGTCTTGGTGAGGCCGAAATGGCCGGACAACGTGGAGTCGTGGGCTTGGGCCAGCACCTGGGCCCTCTGGCTCTGCGGGACGTACAGCTTGTCCTTGTAGTAGTAGATCCCTCCGGATTCGGCTAGGTCCCCCTGGTGCTCCTTGAGCCAGGCGTCCGACCCGTAGGCCGCCGCCAAGTCTGCCAACAGCTCCGGGGTTCCGGGGACGGCGAGCTGAGGGGCCTTGGCCGCCGCCCGGGTGCGGGCCACTAGGCCTAGCTGGCGCTTAGTGAACACTGTCCCCATTTCTTCTGGCGCTGAGTAATCGGCCTCTGGCATCCTAGATAGGGTGTCGGCCAGCACATTCTTCGGGCCGGGCAAGTATTTGAGCTCAAAGTTGAAGCGGCTGAAGAACTGCGCCCATCTCAGCTGCTTGGCGTTGAGTCTTTGTGGGGATTGTAGTGCCTGCAGGTTTTTGTGGTCTGTCCATACTTCGAAGGGCAAAGCGGTGCCTTCCAAGAAGTGTCTCCAATGGCTCAGCGCGGCTCGAACTGCAAAGGACTCTTTCTCCCATAAGTGCCAGCGTTTCTCCGTTTGCGTGAACTTCTTGGAGAGGTAGGCACATGGCCGCAGGGCGCCCCCTTCATCCCGTTGTAGGAGTACTGCTCCATAGGCCGCCTCGGAGGCGTCGCACTGCACGGTGAACGGCCGGCCGGGCTGGGGGTGCATCAGCAGCGGTTGACTGGTGAAGCTCCATTTGAGGCTGTCGAAGGCTTCCTGGCACTGTGGCGTCCAGTTCAGCTTGGCGCCTGGGGACTTCGCTTTCTTCATCTCCCCCAGGCCCTTAGTCTTTAACAGTTCAGTCAGGGGAAGCGCTATTCTGGCGAAGTTCTGGATGAACTGTCGGTAGAAGTTGGCAAACCCCAGGAAGCCTTGCAGTTGCCGCCGGGTTCGTGGCGCCTCCCACGCGAGCACATCTTGTACCTTACTAGGGTCCATGGCCAGGCCCCTCGTGGAGATCCGATACCCCAAGTAGTCCAGTTCTTGTCTGTGGAACTCGCATTTGGAAAGCTTGAAAAAGAGCTGGCTGTCTCGTAGCCGGCGGAGGACTTCTCCGGTCAGCTCGACGTGCTCTGCTTCTGACGTCGAGTAGATTAACACGTCATCCAGGTAGACTAGAACTCCCTTGTATAGCAAGTCTCTGAAGATCTCATTGATGAACTGTTGGAATATTTTTGGAGCGCCTTTTAGTCCGAACGGCGTGAGCCGGTACTGGTACTGCCCCAGATAGCAGTTGAACGCCGTCTTCCAGCAGTCTTCGTCTCTCACCCGTATCCGGTAGAATGCCTCTCGGATGTCCAGCTTGGTGAAGAAGCGCCCCCCCCCAGCTGGGCCAGTATCTCCGACATCAGGGGCAGTGGGTAAGGGCTCGATGCGCTGATGGCGTTGAGGCCTCGGTAGTCCACACACAGTCGCAGCGAGCCGTCCGCTTTGGGGCGGAACAGGACCCGCGCTGCCAACGGGCTCGTAGACTTCTCAATAAAACCTCTGTCCATGTTTTTGTCAATAAACTCTCTTAGCACCTTTCTTTCCGGTTCGGACAGGGCGTATAGCTTCGGGCTCGGCAACTTGGCGCCTTTTTCAATTTCAATCGCACAGTCTGACTTCCGGTGGGGGGGTAGCTGGTCACTTTCCCGCTCGCTAAAGACCTCCTCCAAGTCCCCGTATTCTCGCGGGATGCCGCTGGGTTGGCTCTCTCCTGCCCCCACTCCGGCTCCCTCTTGCTCTGGGGTTCCGCCTTCACTTGGGTCATCTACTCTCACCCACGCCTCTCCGTCTCGGAACTTCACTGCTCCCGTCTCCCAGTTAACCTGCGGGTTCTGGGCGCGTAGCCAGGGGGTTGGTGCGCCATCGCGGAGATCACGAACCTCAGGGTTTCTTGGTGGGTCCCAATCTGGACTCTCATCTCTCCTGTCTTGTGGGTAGCAGGCTTCCCATTGGCGGGGGACCCATCCAGTTGGGAAAAGAGGATCTGCTCTATCAAAGCTTGGGGCTTTATCCCCAGTTGCTTCGCTAGTTGGGGGGACATCAGGCACCGGGTGCACCCACTATCTAGCATGGCCACTGTCTCTATGGGTTGGGGCGCCTCAGGGTTCCATAATTTGACATCAAATTTGTATGTGTCACAACCAAGGGGATCAGACTCACCGCCCGGAGGGGTTTGGATCTGCCGCCGGGCGTCTACAGCAGATCGTTGTCGTTTCCCGCCAGCCATTCGGGGTCGCTCTCCTCCGTCTCTGGCTCCAGCTCATCTGCCTCTCGTAGGCCTCGGGGTGCTCGTGCGGTCTCCGCAGCGGCTGCGGCCTTGCCTCGGACTGGGGTCTTGGCCTGTTGGGTCGGCTTGGCCTCTGGCGTCTTTTCCGGCTTCGGTGGAAGGCCCTTCCGGCGGCAGTCCGCCGCCCGGTGGCCTTCCTGGCCGCACGAGAAGCATGCTCCTCTCTTCCCCTTTGGGCCTTCCCGGCTGCTCGACCGGGCCCTCGGCGATGGTTTTCGGGCTGGCCCCGACCTCCCCGATGGACCTGCTCCTCGGGCTCTCCCGCCATCTCGGTAACGGCGCGGCATCTGCTCCATGTCGCACTCCACTCTCCCCGCAGAGACTATCCAGTCTTCTAGGGTCTCGGGGTTTCCCCGGTGCATGGCCCACTCAAGGATGTCCGACCTTAGGCCAGCCTTGAAGCACTCCAGCTTTGTGACTGCGGACCAGTCCCGGATCTTCCCTGCTAGGGCCTTGAAGCTCAGGGCGTACTCAGAGACGGACCTCTGGCCCTGGTAGATCCTCTTCAGCTGGGCCTTGGCCTTTTCGCCAGCTAAGGGATCTCGAAAGCGGGTTTGTAGGGCTTCTAAGAACGCATCTAGCCGCCCTAACTGTGGGGCCTGAATGTCAGTCATCTGCACTAGCCAGTCCGCCGCAGCCTCCTTCAGGTTGGCCCCCACAGCCCGCACCTTGGCCCCCTCGGAAGGGAATGAATCTCCGTAGTCTAGCATAAAGTTCTGCACGTTCGTGACAAAGTAGGAGAGCTGGCGCGGGTCCCCGTCGAACTTTACCTTCAGCTCCCTCCGGCTTCCCACCATCTCCTGGCTCTGGTCGCCCGGCCCCAGGTTGAACGTGGAGGCTCTCCTCGTCGAGATGAATTCATCTCCACTGTCTCGGAAAGTCACTCTCCCCGACGGTCGGCCTTGCTGCCCCGACGCTCGGCTCGAACTTCGGTCCCAGGGTCTGGCGTCGGGGGCCCTCCACGGCAACTCCTCCGGTCAGCTCAGTAACAGCTCCATTTGGGACTAGAGTTTCTGCATCACCTCGGTCAGCGCGAACACCTGCACCTCCATCCGTATTTCCGCCAGGCTGGGGAAACGGCCATCCAGGGCTGGGTCTCTCTCTCCAGGGTGCGCTGGTCTCCTGCGCCGGGTCACGTCCTTCGCTGCCGCGGCGGGGAGCCATGGCGTCTCGTCCTCCATCCCTGAGACCACGATCTGGGGTTCCCCTCCCTGGGCTCCGGCTCCGGCCTCGTCTCCATCCCCATCCTCCTCGGCCTCCTCTTCCTCACCCAAGTCCTCTGGGTGCAGGTCGGCGATGGGTTCCATCTCGGCTTGAGACATCTCGCAAGGTGGCTACGGTCGGAAGGTTTTCACGGCCGTAGAAGTTGGTGAGTCTATCTTTATGTAAGCTCCGGCAAAGGGGGTCTAATAAACCACGCTCACTCCAAATGGTGCTGAAGGATAAGTAGTTTAATAGGTCCTTAATCCAGGGCAGGCAAAGATAGACTAACTTCCTCCTTCCTCAGGCTTGACCATTCGGCCCTCCGCATATCAAAGTTCAGGAAAGGTGCCTGGCACTTCAAAGGGCGGTTCCAGTTCAAAGCCCGCCAGATGCTGCTCTTATCTGATGGCGCGCGAGGTTTGGTCCGTTAGGGCAACAAACGGGCCAAGCGGCGCTGACATAAATGGTCAAATATAATTTGATATTATTCAATGCACGGTAATATAGCTGACATAAACAATTATACAATGCACGGCAATATCGCTGACGTAAGCAAAAACAAAAAGATAAGGCAGAATAATACTCTCTGCATCTCATGAAGTAACAGTCGCTAATAAGATGTGAAGTACATCATCTATCAAAATACATTGCTGTTAACTCATAAGAATCCATTATTGAACATAATACTCAATACTGCAATGAATATAAGCATATAACGCAGGGAAACACCCTTGGTAAACTGCAAAGAGGGTACTAGTCGGCACCTCGACGAGTATACCAGTGTAGAGGTGGTTCAGTATAGTGCTAATACAGCGGTTCAGTGTGCCGCTAATATAAGCGCAGTATGAAACAGATAATGTTTACAGACATGTATGCAAAGACAGTATAACATGTAAGTACATGCTAAGAGACTCCACAATTTCACTCAATTCAAAGTTGATGTAGCTGCAAGGAGGTGTGATCACTAAGTAAGTCTCAGACCGGAGGAAGCCTGGAGGAGTCAGTGGAAAATAAATGCGGCTGGAGGAACAGAATGTGGCAAATGTCGAAGGCAAAATAAAGGTCTTCTACTACCGACGGGCCGGAAAATTTCTTCGGCGCCTGTCCCATTTCGCACTAGAGCAGGGTTTTCTCAAGGTGAAACATTTAGTGTAGAGTGATGCACGTCTATTGACAATGGTAATCTAAGGTAAATAAGAGAGGAAACAAAACCCTGAAGTTGAAGCAACTAAAAGGTAAGTATAGCAGAAGGGCTGATAATGTAAGATACTGATAGAAGAAACTGGAAGGTGCATACCCAAATGAAGACATAGTAAGGATCAAGTGAGGACTCCGTAACGTGCACCAACAGAACAGCGTCTCCAGTAGGAATCAGGTAAGAATAGGTAAGAGTGTAGGAAAGGACGGGGGAATATAAGGTGATCCTCTAATTGACAGGTGCATTAGGTTAGAAGTTCGTTGATGGTGAGAGGATCATTGAGGCCTAATGAAGATTCCGAGAATAATTGGATAATCCATCTAGTTTCAGCCTGAATTAATGCTTTAGTTAAATTACCATGGGGTTTCACATTAACTCTTTCTAAGCCCATAAAATGAAGGGAATCGCAACTATGTTTTTCTTATTTGAAATGATGGTATAGACGTGAGTTGTGTATGCGAGATCTATGCTCTGCAACGTGAAGTCATAATGATCTGCTAGTCTGGCCCATGTATACATGTCCACATAAACAGATAATAGCGTACATGACGGCGGACGTGGAACAAGTCAAGGGATTTTGAACCCTAAATGATTTCAATTTATATGGGCTATGGATCTCCTTCTGTGTGGTGACTTGTTTACACACGGAGCAATGCCCACACGGCCGAGTTCCCGGTATTAGACCACTCAATGGATTATCCAATTATCCTCGGAATCTCCATTAGGCAAATCTTCAAAGATCACCCTAGAAGCCTGTGGTGGGTTTCCTTGTGCAGGTTAGGTGAACCCCTTCAAGGCTTGCTGCAATACTGAGAAAAATCCCCTCCCCCCTCTCGAGTCAGACCTGGTAAAGAGGGAGAGCAAGGTGCCGGCCTTCCAATTCCTTCCAATGTTTCTTAAAGAGAGCTCAGAAACTCAAAGGCATCTCTCCTTCAGCGGGGCATGAGTTCTGTGATGTATAATGTATGCTGAAAGTCCTGTAAAGATCCCTCCACACTCTGTGCATTTATGTGGCCTCTCCCCCTCCTCCCATGTGGGTCATGTGATGGATACGTAGACTGCCACTATGACTGAAGCTCTTTCCACATTCCATGCATTTATAAGGCTTCTCCCCTGTGTGGGTCCTGTGATGGGAAAGTAAATGGCCACTCTGACTGAAGCTTTTTCCACATTCCATGCATTTGTAAGGCTTCTCCCCTGCGTGGGTCCTGTGATGGGAACGGAGATTCCCACTCGAACTGAAACTTTTTTCACATTCCATGCATTTGTAAGCCTTCTCCCCTGTGTGGGTCCTGTGATGGGAGCGTAAATAGCTACTCCGACTGAAGCTTTCTCCACATTCCATGCATTTAAAAGGCTTCTCCCCTGTGTGGGTCCTTTGATGGGAGCGTAGACTGCCACTCTGAGTGAAGCTCTTTCCACATTCAATGCATTTATGGGGCTTCTCCCCTCTGTGGGTCCTTTCATGGGTACGCAGAAGTCCACTCTGACTGAAGCTTTCTCCACATTCAATGCATTTATAAGGCTTCTCCCCTGTGTGGGTCCTTTGATGGGAACGTAGAGTGCCACTCTCACTGAAGCTCTTTCCACATTCAATGCATTTATATGGCTTCTCCCCTGTGTGGATCCTTTGATGTTTACGCAGATCTCCACTCCGACAGAAGCTCTTTCCACATTCAATGCATTTATGTGGCTTCTCCCCTGTGTGGATCCTTTGATGTTTACGCAGATCTCCACTCCGACAGAAGCTCTTTCCACATTCAATGCATTTATACGGCTTCTCCCCTGTGTGGATCCTTTGATGTGTACGCAGATCTCCACTGTAACTGAAGCTCTTTCCACAATCCATGCAATTATAAGGCTTCTCCCCTGTGTGGGTCCGTTCATGTACAGTAAGAGAAGTTTTATTTCCAAATTGTTTTCCACATTCCAGACACTGATGTAACTTCTCCCCTGTGCCTGACCTAGGATAGGGAGGTAGAGGACTTGCCATTTTGGTATTGCTGTCGCCTTGTACTCACTTTTCCAAGCCTCTCTTTTTTTCAGAACATTATTTTCCTATGTCAATTGCATAGGTAAGTAGCTTGAAGTATATATGTTTCTACTACTTATTTTTTATTGTTGTTATTACTGTGTATCTTGAGGTCACTTTGGACCTATAGCACTCCTCGGGCAAAGCTCTCACAAGGCGTACTTTGCAGAACTTGTTCAGAAGTTACCTGCCAGAGAAACAAGAGGAAAATCTCTTCAGGAGTTGAACAGAGAAAGGTCTCATGGAACATGAAGAGGAAGTCTAGTGCTGTAGCAAACCCAGGGGGAGAGGGAAGGGGCCCATTGCCTGGTGACAACAACAAACAATCCCTCCTCGGGTACAAAGGGGACGGGGCCCAAAGATTCTCTGTGTGTTATTTCTTACACAGGAAGGTGTTCAGGGAGGGGCCTTTATAATACTCCACCAGAGGGGTCCTGGGCCTCTCTCAACTACAAACTCTAGAATTCTGCAGGAAACAGACACAGGATTTCAAGGGGGAAGCACGCTCTTCTCCTACTTGGAAGGCCTGCTGTAAACAATCCATAAAAATTAAGCATTTAAAGCCCTTTGAGTCAGGTCAGGAAATTACCTTAAGACATTTTACTACATGTAGTACTAAAAATGTGATTTACGCATTGAGGTGTCCCTGCAATAAATACTACATAGGACAGACCAGCCGTGATCTCAGAATTTGAATTAATGAACAAAATAAAAAGCTCTTCTACAGAATCCATCTTATATTCCAGCGCCTTGGCCCCGTCCCCTCTTCCCCCTTCCCAAGAGCTGGGACTACAGTTGCCACTCCCCCTCCCGTCTGACCCCCCCTCTGGAGAGGGGAGGGAAGCAGGGGCGGAGGAGGAGGAGACGGACAAAGAGGAATGACAGACACCGGATTTCAAAGGGGAGGCAAGCTCTTCTCCTACTTGGAAGGCCAGGCGCTAACTTTTCGGAGGCTAAAAGGATTCTTCCTCCACGTGGCTTTTTGAGCCTTCTCCTTTTGAGTCTACCCTCCCCTCCTTTCTTTGCAGGCCCCTCTGCCCTCTTCCTCCTGCCTCCAGGGGGCGCTTAGATCCTTCCCGCCCTTCCTTTGCTCATGAATGGGGAGCGGTGGGTGCGTTGCGTCCACCCCAGGCTTCCCGTCTTCCCGAAATGTCATTGTTAAACTTTTGTTATTAATGGTTCATGAGTTGTAATTGATTTATTATTAATTATTAATTCACATTTATGCGTCGCCACTCCCCAAGCGGCTCGGGGGCGACTCACAAAATGGATCACACAACAAAACATGATAAAAACACAGCAAATACAATAAAATAACAATAAAAGCGAATATATTACGATAAAAACGCAATCTCAGAGGGCCAAAACACAGCAACAGCATCTGCGTGCCCTCGATCGCAGCTTCAGTCCCCAAAGGCTTGGCGGAACAAGATGGTTTTACACGCCTTCCGAAATGCCTTCTCCCTGACCTCAGAAGGCAGTGCATTCCATAGGATGGGGGCGATCACTGAAAACGCCCTCTGTCCAGTGGAAGTGAGACGGTACACTCTGAAGCTAGGAACTTCCAAAAGTTGAGCCGATTCCGAACGGAGAGGTCTAGTGGGACAATATGGGATGAGGCGGTCCCTAAGGTACGCTGGCCCCAGACCGTTTAAGGCCTTAAAGGTCAAAACCAACACTTTGAAAGTGATCCGGCATTCAACTGGCAACCAATGCAGGTCACGGAGGATTGGTGTTATGTGGCTGGTCGTCCGGACTCCAGCCAGTAACCGGGCTGCCACGTTTTGGACTAGTTTCAATTTCCGGATCACCAGCAAAGGAAGGCATTACAGTAGTCTAGTCTCGAGATGACCATGGCTTGGACCACTGTGGCTAGATCGCAACGGGAGAGGTAGGGAGCCAACTTCCTCGCCTGTCGGAGGTGGAAGAAAGCCACTCTACTGACGGTGGAGATATGCGCCAAGACTTTTAACCGTAGATCAGGGCTGTCCAACTGGCGCCCGGGGGCCGTATACGGCCCCCAGCCCCTTCCCTGCGGCCCCCTAAGCTTTTAAATAAAAAATAAAAAATAAATTAAATAATAATATTTAAAAAAATTACCCACTTCTGGGTTCCGGAGCAAGTATCGCGAGACTACGGAAGCCACACGGGATTTCGCTCTCAACGCGAAATCACGCCTGCGTTGAGAGCGAAATCCCATGTGGCTTCCGTAGTCTCGTGATACTCCTGTTGCCGAAATCTCGGCTACTTAATCCCTGCGGCCCACGCAGACGCGATTTGGACCTTCTCGGCTACTGCCTCGGTCGGTCGTCGCCTCTGCTCGTGGTCCGGCTACTCCTGGATCCTGTGTGTTTGGGAAGGTAGGCTAACCTTTATGTTATTATTATGTAATTGTGTATGGATGCCCCTTATCTTCGGCGTTGAGTATTTATGTCACAGCGGATAGGCAACAGAAATATAGAAGTTTAATTCCCCATCGGCCCAAAAACTCCAGTCTCTGTTCGAGTGAATAATGAAACTCTCATTCAATTCACAAGGTAAATATATAACTTTGCATTGAATTGTATTTAACAATAACTGGCAAAACATCGAAAAACAACAGCCATCACAGCTACCTTTCTAAACATCCTTTCCTCACAGATATTAAATCCCAACTGACAAATCCCAACTGTCACTTTGTAACTGACATTTCTCAAAGTTCCATTTAGCAGTCTTGAGACAGCGCCATCTGGTGTCAAACATGTCACACTGCAGGTCATCTCTAACTGCGAAAATATATCTTGTGCTGACTCATGAATTGCTATTCAAAATGCAATAATCTGACACCTTATGTATTCCCTCCCTGCATTTCCCCTTAGTAAAAGATTATATTTGATTGCATGGATTCCCCTTATGAATTCCCAAGATTGTATTTGATTGTATGAATGCAACTAGTAATTTGGGGGCGGAGCCGGGGAGGGGAGGGGGCAGAGCCAGGGGAGGGGTGGGGGTGGGGAGGGGGCGGAGCCGGGGAGGGGAGGGAGCAGAGCTGGGGGCGGGGTGGGGGCGGGGAGGGGGCGGAGCCAGGGGCTAGGCCCCCCAGGTGATCAGTGACCGGAATTCCGGCCCAAGGTCCGGTAGAAGTTGGACAGCCCTGCCCTAGGCCATGTAAGGCCTTAAAGGTCAAGACCAACACCTTGAAGGCAATTCGGTACTCAATAGGAAGCCAGTGCAGTTGCCGGAGGATGGGCGTGATGTGCTCCCTCACTGGCGTTCCCGCCAGCAAGCGAGCAGCGGCGTTCTGCACTAGCTTGAGTCTCCGGATTGTCGACAGGGGTAGGCCAATGTAGAGGGCGTTACAGTAGTCCAGCCTCGAGATGACCGTCGCTTGGATTACCGTGGCCAGGTCGTTCCTGGACAGGTAGGGTGCCAGTCGCCTAGCCTGTCGTAGGTGAAAAAATGCCGTCCTGCTGACCATGGAGACCTGGGCCTCCATGGTCAGCGAGGAGTCCAGTTGAACACCCAAGCTCTTAACCAAAGGTGACGGGCCAAGTCGCTCGCCATCCAGGGTAGGCAACCGGCACTCATCGAGCCCAAGGCGACCGGGCCACAGGATCTCCGTCTTCGACGGATTCACCTTCAGCCGGCTGGCACGCAGCCAACCAGTCACGGCTTCGAGGCATCGATGGAAACAATCGGGTACGGTGTCCGGCCTGCCGTCCATTCTCAGCAGAAGCTGGGTGTCATCCGCGTACTGATAACACTCCAGACCAAAGTCGCGCACCAGCTGGGCCAGGGGGCGCATGTAAATGTTGAATAATAAGGGGGAGAGGATGGCCCCCTGGGGGACCCCACAATTAGGTGGAAGTCTCCCAGAGACCTCCCCGCCCCCCTCCACACGTTGTCCCCAGCCCCGGAGGAAGGAGGCCACCCACTTAAGATCCAGGGTTGTTTGGGTTCAGAGTGCTCTACAGAGTGAACTACATCTCTGTCAGATTCTTGCATTTTGAATGGCAATTCATGAGTCAGCACAAGATGTATTTTCTGCAGTGTGACATGTTTGACACCAGATGGCGCTGTCTCAAGACTGATGAATGGAATCTTGAGGAATGACAGTTGGGATCTGACAGTTGGGAATTGTCCGTTGAAGAGGACAGTTAGGATTAAATATTTGTGAGGAAAGGATGTTTAGGAAGGTAGCTGTAATTGCTGTTGTTTTTCCATGCTTAGCTTGTTATTGTTAAATTCAATTCAATACAAAGTTATATTTTTACCTTGTGAATTGAATGAGAGTGTCATTATTCACACGAACAGAGACTGGAGTTTATTGGGCCGATGGGGAATTAAACTTCTATATTTCTGTTGCCTATCCGCTGTGGCATAAATACTCGACGCCGAAGAATCTCCCCCAAATCACGGTCAATTCCTCCCAAACCCCTCCAGTATTTTCTGTGGGTCACGGGGGTTCTGTGTGCCAAGTTTGGTCCAGGTCTGTCATTCACGGGGTCTCGGCCGTGGAAGTCAGAGCTGAATTGGCCCAAGGTGCTGCAAGTCCCATCCTCCGTTGTCCATACTCCCCCCAAACACATTGTTTTTGTGATTAATCGCTATGCGGGTTGAGGGTTACGCAGCAAGTAACAACGAAGGTCCCCTGGTCAGATCATTTCACTCTGAAGGCCGACATCAGAATCCCCCTACCGGCAAGGCCAGAGCCAAAACCTATACTGGCACGCCAGAAGAGGCATATGGACCCCAGCTGCTTCGCAGCAGCCATTGAGCCGATGGAAGTTTCCGGTGGGACCTTGAATCAACGGGTGGACAGATGGAATACAGTCCTGTCGAAAGCCATCGACCAAATAGCCCCCAGACGCCTGATCCGGCCACGAAGAGTCCTTTCTCCATGGTTCACGGACGACCTGCGACTGCTGAAGCGAAGGCGGAAGCAGCTGGAGAGCGCGTGGCGTCGGAAACCAACTCAGACGTCGAGATCAGCCTTCAGAGATATGCGCAGGTCATATGAACGGGCGGTCAAAGAGGCCAAGAAGACCTATAACTCCTCCTTAATAGCGGCGGCAAGATCGCGCCCAGCACAGATCTTTAAGATCGTCCGAGACCTAGCTATGCCCAACTCACTGCTGAGGGACAATGAAAATTCAGCTATCTCAGCGGAAGAATTTCAAGTTTTCTTCACTGAGAAAATAATTGCCCTTAGGCGTGATTTACCCTCTATACCTGAGGAGAGGAGCGGGATGGGTAAGGACCCAGCTCCATCGCCTAGCTTGAAACTCCGACCAGTTCAAGGCCCTGAATTCAGAGGAGATTAATCAAATCTTGACCGCAGCAAGGGCAACCACTTGCTCTACAGACCCGTGCCCGTCCCCATCTGATTAAGTCCTGTGCGGGGAGCCTCCTGGCCACTCTGACAGGGTTGATAAATCACTCATTGGAGCTGGGAGTCTTTCCGATGCGCTGAAGGAGGCTAGAGTCCGCCCGCTGCTGAAGAAGGCGACTTGGATCCAGCGGTGCCGGCAAACTACCGTCCGGTCTCAAACCTACCCTTCCTCGGGAAACTGATTGAACGGGCAGTAGCGATCCAATTACAGGAATTCCTGGAAACCTCAGGAAGCCTGGACCCCTGCCAATCGGGTTTCCGCGCCGGACACGGGACCGAGACCGTCCTGGTGGCCATTACGGACGACATCCGCCGCCAATTGGAGAAGGGAGGTTCGGCTATCCTGGTGCTGCTTGACCTCACCGCGGCGTTCGACACGGTGGACCATGACTTGCTGTTGCGGCGACTATCAGCCATTGGGATTCAAGGCACAGCTTTGGCCTGGTTCGATTCCTTCCTGCGGGGCCGTTCGCAGCGTGTTGAGTGGCGAGGCCAAGCGTCCAAGAAATCCACCCTGGACTGTGGAGTCCCCCCAAGGCGCCATTTTGTCACCAACGCTTTTTAACATCTACGTCCAACCCTTGGCAAGCATAGCCAGAAGTTTTGGATGTGGGTGCTACCAATATGCAGATGACACCCAGCTTCTGCTGAAGCTTGAGCCAGGTGTAACATCGGTGCCTGAGAACTTCAGACAAGGACTAGAGGCAGTGACCAGATGGCTCCGCTCATACAAACTCAAGATCAATCCATCAAAGACTGAGATTCTATGGCCGGGACGCCCAGAGCCACCCATTCCGCTGCCTCTCTTTGAGGGAGAGCCGCTGATCCCGGCCCCGTCGGTGAAGAGTCTCGGTGTGATACTAGACTCGAGACTCTCACTGGAGGCCCAGGTTGCTGCGACAAGTAAGGGAGCTTCTTCCACCTACGCCAGGCACGTCAACTGGCACCTTACCTTCCATCAGATGCGCTGGCTACTGTGGTCCATGCCACAGTGACATCACGGCTGGACTACTGTAATGCCTTGTACGTGGGGTTGCCGAGTCAACCACTCGTACAATCCAGCTGGTGCAGAATGCAGCCGCCAGACTCCTCACCGGGACACCACTGAGATGCCATATCGCGCCATCTCTGCAGCGCCTGCACTGGCTGCCAGTCGAGCTCAGAGCCATCCACAAGATCCTGTCGCTACCTTTAAGGCCCTCCATGGTGCCGGCCCAGCTTATTTAAAAGACCGCTTGTCCGAACCAGCTCATTTAAGGTCGCCGCTCAGGAAACAGGGACCTTCTCCGCATCCCAGGTGTGAGTGAGGCCCGCCTCGACACCACGAGACGGAGAGCTTTGTCCATCGCGGCCCTGTCCTTTGGAACTTGATGCCGGCGGATCAGAGAGCTATCCGGGACATGCCCCAGTTCCTGACCGCACTGAAGACCTGGCTCTTCCGAAAGGCTTATGGCTAAGGACACCTCCCAGACTTAGCCTGAGCTACTGGAACTATTTTAATTAATCTTTTTTATTCTTTTAGCTTTTAACTATTGAATTCTTTTATGTGTTTTTGTGTGTAAGTCGCCCGGAGCACTGACGTGGAGGGCGACTCATAAATAATAAAATCATCAATGCTTGATTTATGTTAAATTTGTAACAATGGAAACACATCCTGCATGTTATTAATTAATTAATTAATTAATTAATTAATTCAATTGATATACCACCCTTCCCGAAAAGGCTCAGGGTGGTTCACAACAATGAATACACAACACAATGAATACACACAACAATGAATGCAAATTAGATATTTGCATTAGAATTCATAAGGATAGCAAAATTATTTAGGAAGTAGCAACGAAAATATGGTTGGGGGGTCACCGCCACATGAGGAACCTCATTTAGGGCTCACGGCATTAGAAAGGTTTATTTATTTATTTATTTATTTCTTCGACTTATTAGTCGCCCTTTCCCGTAGGCTCAGGGCAACTCACATTGTGAGTCGTAAAACAAGTAAAATCAGGGTAAAGCAAAACACACTAAAATTGCCACAACCAGCGCGCAAGCATGGTTTGGGCATGGTTTTATATACATAAACCTAAGCACCGAACGCCTGGGTGAAGAGGAGGGTCTTGCAGGCCCTGCGAAATGTTAGCAGATCGGCCTGCGCTCGGACTGTGGGGGGAAGAGCATTCCACAGCACCGGTGCAGCGGCACTGAATGCCCTCCTCTGCGTTGAGGTCAGATGAACAGATCGCCGACTGGGCACCACCAGGAGGTTTTGGGACTCGGATCGCAGTGGTCGTGGTGGACTGTAGTGGGAGAGGCGGTCCCTTAGATACACTGGCCCCAGACCATTCAAGGCCTTAAAGGTTAGAACCAACACCTTGAAGGTGATCCGGTGCTCTATCGGAAGCCAGTGCAGTTCGCGCCGCACAGGCGTGACGTGGCAGCGAGATGGACAACCTGCCACCAGCCGTGCTGCTGCGTTCTGCACCAGCTTGAGCTTCCGGATCACCGACAAAGGAAGGCCAATGTAGAGGGCATTACAGTAGTCTAGTCTTGAGATGACCGTGGCTTGGACCACTGTGGCTAGGTCATGACGGGACAGGTAGGGAGCCAGCCTCCTCGCCTGTCGGAGGTGGTAGAAAGCCACTCCACTGACGATGGAGATATGCTTCTCCATCGACAGCTCGGAGTCAAGCGTGACCCTGTACCCGGACGGCCCAGCCACAGGATCTCCGTCTTGTCCGGATTCACCTTCAACCTACTGGCTCGCAGCCATCCAGTGACGGCCTCAAGGCAACAATGGAAATTATCGGGTACGGAGTCTGGCTGGCCCGCCATCCCCAGAATGAGCTGGGTGTCATCCGCATACTGGTGACACTCCAGCCCAAAGCTGCGTGCCAACCGGGCAAGTGGTCGGACATAGATGTTAAATAATAAAGGGAGAGAATTGCCCCTGAGGCACCCCACAATGAAGTGGGGCCCTCCGAGACAACCTCACCCCTTCTCACTCGCTGGGTCCGGTTCCGGTGGTAGGTGGTCAGCCAACTAAGGGCCGTCCCCCTCACCCCGGCCCCCGGCCAGTCGGTGGGTCAAGAGATCGTAATCGACAGTATCGAACACTGCCGTGAGGTCCAATAACACGAGCAGCGCCGATCCACCTTGATCTAGTTGGCGACGCAGCTTGTCTGTGATGGCGACCAGCACCGTCTCCGTCCCATGCCCAGAACGGAAGCCGGACTGGAAGGGGTCGAACCAAGTTGCATCATCTAGGTAGGACTGCAACTGCTCCATTGCTGCCCTCTCAACCACCTTGCCCAGGAACGACAAATTCGATACTGGGCGGTAGTTGGAAGGGACCGACGGATCTAAGTTCGGCTTCTTCAGCAATGGAGTGACCACTGCCTCTTTCAGTCCCCCTGGAAAAACTCCTTGCTCAAGGGAGCTGTTAACTAGGTTGAGAAACACTGCATTAATACATATATCTTTCTGTTTAATTGCTATTACATTTAAATAATAATAATTTCTAGGGGGGGGGGGGGTGAGTAATTTTTTTTTCTGGAAAGGGGGCGGTAGGCCAAAAAGGTTTGGGAATTTATTTATTTAAAACTTTTGTACCCCGGCCTTCTCACCTCTATCGAGGGACTCAGGCAGGCATAACAGCAAAAAAAATCCATGCTACACAATTTAAAAACAACTACAACAACATATTAAAATACATAAAAACCCGGCGCATAAAACCACATCGCCATTAAAACAATTCCACGCGATCTGTAAACGTGGTCATGCATTCAGACGATAGCCCATCTCGGCCTATTCTGGGGAGGCTTGGTTCCACATCCAGGCCTTCACCAGCCTCCTGGAGGACAACAGGGAGGGGGCAGACCTGGCGTCACTTGGGAGGGAGTTCCACAGCCGAGGGGCCACCACAGAGAAGGCCCTGTCTCCCGTCCCCACCAGCCGCGCTTGCGAAGCCGGCAGGACTGAGAGCAGGGCCTTGGATCTTAGTGTCCTTGATGGTTCGTAGGGGAGAATCCGTTCGGACAGGTAAATTGGGCCAAAACCGCATAGGGTTTTGTAAGTTAAAACCAGCACTGAATTTTGCCCAGAAGGCAGCCAGTGGAGCTAGCGCAGCAAGGGAGTGGTGCGCTCTTCGGCGTTGAGTATTTATGTCACAGCGGATAGGCAACAGAAATATAGAAGTTTAATTCCCCATCGGCCCAAAAACTCCAGTCTCTGTTCGAGTGAATAATGAAACTCTAATTCAATTCACAAGGTAAATATATAACTTTGCATTGAATTGTATTTAACAATAACTGGCAAAACATCGAAAAACAACAGCCATCACAGCTACCTTTCTAAACATCCTTTCCTCACAGATATTAAATCCCAACTGACAAATCCCAACTGTCACTTTGTAACTGACATTCCTCAAGGTTCCATTTAGCAGTCTTGAGACAGCGCCATCTGGTGTCAAACATGTCACACTGCAGGTCATCTCAAACTGCGAAAATATATCTTGTGCTGACTCATGAATTGCTATTCAAAATGCAATAATCTGACATGCGCTCCACGTGCCCCGCTCCTGTTAGTAACCTGGCTGCCGAAGGTTGGACTAATTGCAGCTTCCGAGCAGTCTTCAGAGGCAGCCCCACGTAGAGAGCGTTGCAGTAGTCTATTCGGGATGTAACCAGAGCGTGGACTACCGCGGCCAAGTCAGACTTCCCCAGGTACAGGCGCAGCTGACGCATGAGTCTTAACTGTGCAAAAGCTCCCCTGGCCAACGCCAAGACCTGGGGCTCCAGGCCCAGCGATGAGTCCAGGATCACTCCCAGACTGCGAACCTGTATCTTCAGGGGGAGTGTGACCCCGTCAAGCACAGGCTGTAACCCTATGCCCTGTTCGGAGTACCTCTGTCTTGTCTGGATTTAGTTTCAATCTGTTAGCCCTCATCCAGTCCGACACAGCGGCCAAGCACCGGTTCATGACCTGAACAGCCTCCTTAGTACCGTGTTTCCCCGATAGTAAGACACCCCCGATTGTAAGACGTATCGGGGGTGTCAGGGGGGTCGGCTAATGTAAGCCGTATCCCGAAAGTAAGCTGTACCCCGAAAGTCCATGCGAAGGGAGGGGGAAAGAAGGAGCAAGAGGCGAGGCGAAGCGGCGTCGCGTCAGAGGCCAGGCAAGAGGCGTGCCACACAAAAGGCGTGCCGCGGTCGGCCCGTGTGGCCGGTTGTGCGGCGGCGGCCAGCGCAGCGGCGCCCCTCACAGCTACCGTCGCCCCTCACAGCTACCGTCGCCCTACTGGGTGAAGAATTCTTTCGGGGTATGTCCAATATAAGACGTACCCCGAAAGTAAGACGTAGTGGGGCTTTTGGGGGTAAAAAGAAAGTAAGACATCGTCTTACTTTCGGGGAAACACGGTAGCAGGTGGGAAGGAGTGACAGAGTTGGACGTCATCTGTGTACAGACGACAGCGCACCCCGAAACTCCGGATGACCTCCCCCAACGGCTTCGTGTATATGTTGAACAACATAGGGGACAGGACTGAACCCTGCGGGACCCCTCAGTACAATGGCCGTGGGGCCGAGCCAAGGGCGGTCTAAGGTAATTTTATATGGTAAGCGAACATTATTTTGGCTCCCCCCCCCCATGTAAAACAAAAATACAATTACACTATCACAATACCATTAGTAGTATTATATTGTATCAATGTATATACAATATATTATAGTACAGTGCTGTCCAACATCTAACCGGCCAAGGGCCGGATTCCAGGTCACTGATGACCTGGAGGGGCCGCCCGCCCCGGCCCCGCCCCGGCTGCCGGGAAGCTTTGGGAGAGAGGGAGGAGCCACGCGGCACCCCCTCCCTTCCAAGGCATCCTAGCCGCAGATGAAGCTGGCAGTTTCGCCGGCTTCAGCTGCTGCCAGGATCCCTTGCAAGGCACGGAGGCCCCGCCGGGGGACCCCCCTCTCTTGCAAGGGATCGCAGCAGCGGCTGAAGCCGGCGCTGGCTTCAGCCGCTGCTGCGATCCCTTGCAAGGCACGGAGGCCCCGCCGGGGACCCCTCTCTTGCAAGGGATCGCAGCAGCGGCTGAAGCCGGCGCTGGCTCAGCCGCTGCTGCGATCCCTTGCAAGGCACGGAGGGCCCCGCCGGGGACCCTCCCTTGCAAGGGATCGCAGCAGCGGCTGAAGCCGCTCTGGCTTCAGCCGCTGCTGCGATCCCTTGCAAGGCACGGAGGCCCGCCGGGGACCCCCCTCTTGCAAGGGATCGCAGCAGCGGCTGAAGCCGGGCGCTGGCTTCAGCCGCTGCTGCGATCCCTTGCAAGGCACGGAGGCCCCGCCGGGGACCCCCTCTCTTGCAAGGGATCGCAGCAGCGGCTGAAGCCGGCGCTGGCTTCAGCCGCTGCTGCGATCCCTGCAAGGCACGGAGGCCCTGCCGGGGACCCCTCCCTTGCAAGGGATCGCAGCAGCGGCTGAAGCCGGCTCTGGCTTCAGCCGCTGCTGCGATCCCTGCAAGGCACGGAGGCCCCGCCGGGGACCCCTCTCTTGCAAGGGATCGCAGCAGCGGCTGAAGCCGGCGCTGGCTTCAGCCGCTGCTGCGATCCCTGCAAGGCACGGAGGCCCCGCCGGGGACCCCCTCTCTTGCAAGGGATCGCAGCAGCGGCTGAAGCCGGCTCTGGCTTCAGCCGCTGCTGCGATCCCTTGCAAGGCACGGAGGCCCGCCGGGGGACCCCCCCTCTCTTGCAAGGGATCGCAGCAGCGGCTGAAGCCGGCTCTGGCTTCAGCCGCTGCTGCGATCCCTTGCAAGGCACGGAGGCCCCGCCGGGGACCCCCTCTTGCAAGGGATCGCAGCAGCGGCTGAAGCCGGCGCTGGCTTCAGCCGCTGCTGCGATCCCTTGCAAGGCAAGGAGGCCCCGCCGGGGGACCCCCCTCTCTTGCAAGGGATCGCAGCAGCGGCTGAAGTCGGCGCTGGCTTCAGCCGCTGCTGCGATCCCTTGCAAGGCACGGAGGCCCCGCCGGGGGACCCCCCTCTCTTGCAAGGGATCGCAGCAGCGGCTGAAGCCGGCGCTGGCTTCAGCCGCTGCTGCGATCCCTTGCAAGGCACGGAGGCCCCGCCGGGGGACCCCCTCTCTTGCAAGGGATCGCAGCAGCGGCTGAAGCCGGCGCTGGCTTCCGCTGCTGCCGGGATGCCTTGCAGGGGACGGAGGCCCGCGCGGGACCCCCCTCCCTTGCAAGGCATCGGCGCCGGCGAGAGAGGGAAGAAGAGGGCGGTGCAGGGAGGAGGAGCTAGCCCTCTTCCTCCTCCTTGTACCACCCCTTGTCCCTCTCTAACCAGCACCGATGCAATCGGCGGCGCGGAGAGAGGGACGGAGGGGGGCGGTGTAGGGAGGAGGAGCTGGCTCACTTCCTCCTCCCTGCCCCTCCTCCCCTCCGGCCGCCATTTTTAAAAAAAATTAGAATATTTTTTAAAAAAATTAAAAATGGCGGCCGGGGAATAGCGGGGCCGTGCCCAACAGGCTGGGGGGGCGGGTACGGCCCCCCGGGCCGCCAGTTGGACAGCCCTGTTATAGTACATACTCATACTATATTATATGATAATTATATTATACTACATTACAATATAATTATATTATTATAATATATTGACATTATATTATGATATAATATAACATTCTATTATATTATTATTATATTAAAATAATAAATAACATTATTTATTTAAATAAAATTATCCTTTACTAAATATTTTCGTTACTCCTATAAAACTCAAATAACCCAAAATAAAGTAAAATAAAATATTATATATTACAATTTGCCTGCGCAGTTGCGCCTGTCTCTCCTTAATGCTCCCAGCCGGCGCTCATATGGGGAGGTGGGCAGGTGTGGTAGGGTTCACACGTGATTGGGCCTGGCGAGGGAGTTCGCCTCAGCGCGTGGTGGCTATTTGCGGTGGCGGCTGTCTGGAGGCAATACGTCGCCAATACCCCTTTGGCTCCCCTCCCCTCTCCCTTTGTCTCCGCCCCCTGCCTGCCCAATTGGGTCACCGTATTCGGCGGCAGGGCGGAGACAAAGTGAGAGGGGAAGCATCCCCTGCCTGCCCGATAGGGAGTGCTTTGCTTACAGGCTTCTGCGCACAGGAGCTACTGGGCATGCGCGGAGGTTTTCACGCATGCGCAGTTGCCCCTGCGCTCAACTTCGGTTCCGGAGCAACTGCGCCTGCGCAAAAACCCACGTGCATGCCCAGAAGCGGCGTTGGAGCGCACAAGGCCGGGGCCCAAAAGCAGGCGGCCGCGGCGCTGCCTGAGGAACATCGGCAGGGCCAGGACGCTCTCTGGTGCCCCTTCCCAGATGGCGCCCCATGCGGCCGCTTCCTTGGCCTACCTGTAGGACCGCCCCTGGGCCGAGCAGGAGTCCCCTAGCAACACCTTCTGGGAGCGACCCTCGAGGAAGGACTGGAGCCACTGCAAGGCAGTACCCGCAAGGCCCATTCCAGCGAGGCGTCCCAGTGGGAACCACTGCCGTAGAGAAAGTACAGAACAGGCAAAGAGGCAGCTCAAGTAGTTCTGGCAAATCTAAAGGAACCCAAGTCCCCAGTGCCAGGGGAACTCAATCCAAGGGGATTACAGTGTTCCCTCACCTGTCGCGGGTGTTATGTTCCAGGACCACCCGCAATAAGTGAAAATCCGCAAAGTAGGTATGCTATATTTATATTAATATTATTTTAATAAATTTTAATATTTATCAAAATAATTGATTGATCTATTATATAAATGGGTTCACGTCATGTGATGTAGACCTCAAAGAAAGAAACCATACAACGCAGAAACACAATACTTGCCAACAGAAATAGGCCTCAAGCAAGGTACGTTTGTAGCAAAGAACCTTTCCCCCCCAAAACCTAAAAGGCCCCCAAAACAACGAGTAAAAATAAAACTACATTTACCAGCATCCTCCGGGGCAGCCAAAGACTCACCCAGCCTCTACATTCAGAACAACATGATTGGCTGCCAATAAGGGCGGATTTGCATAACTGCTGCACTGGCCAGCCAACATGAAAATTCCGATCCATAATAAACTGCCAAAACAGAATAAGGAAAAGGCCTGAGCCAATCCCCCACACAAACACCCAAATCACTTCCAACCAAAAATTTACACCCAAAAAAATCACAGACCACGCCCAAAATTGACAGTAAGGCTTCATTAACTTGATTTCCCTAACTAGCCCTCACTTACTGGGAAGCTGTTTACGCTCTGAATTGACAGTAAGGCTTCATTAACTTGATTTCTCTAACTAGCCCTCACTTACTGGGAAGCTGTTTACGCTCTGAATTGACAGTAAGACTTCATTAACTTGATTTCCCTAACTAGGCCTCACTTACTGGGAAGCTGTTTACGCTCTGAATTGACAGTAAGGCTTCATTAACTTGATTTCTCTAACTAGCCCTCACTTACTGGGAAGCTGTTTACGCTCTGAATTGACAGTAAGGCTTCATTAACTTGATTTCCCTAACTAGGCCTCACTTACTGGGAAGCTGTTTACGCTCTGAATTGACAGTAAGGCTTCATTAACTTGATTTCCCTAACTAGCCCTCACTTACTGGGAAGCTGTTTACGCTCTGAATTGACAGTAAGACTTCATTAACTTGATTTCTCTAACTAGGCCTCACTTACTGGGAAGCTGTTTACGCTCTGAATTGACAGTAAGACTTCATTAACTTGATTTCTCTAACTAGGCCTCACTTACTGGGAAGCTGTTTACGCTCTGAATTGACAGTAAGACTTCATTAACTTGATTTCCCTAACTAGCCCTCACTTACTGGGAAGCTGTTTACGCTCTGAATTGACAGTAAGACTTCATTAACTTGATTTCTCTAACTAGGCCTCACTTACTGGGAAGCTGTTTACGCTCTGAATTGACAGTAAGGCTTCATTAACTTGATTTCCCTAACTAGCCCTCACTTACTGGGAAGCTGTTTACGCTCTGAATTGACAGTAAGACTTCATTAACTTGATTCTCCCGACTAGGCCTCAGCTCATTGGACATTGTGTATGGCCTGAATTGACAGTAAGGCTTCATTAACTTGCTGTTCCTGACTAGGCCTCAGCTCATGGGACATTGTGTATGGCCTGAATTTACAGTAACCTACCTTGGCACACAGAGCCCCGACCATGCATGATGGGACATGAAGTACCACCATGGAAAATGGGATTTGTAGAACTTCAAAACCCATCATTCCCCACAGACCACTGTGGCCCAGAACCAAGACCAATAAAGACCCAACTTGGCACACCATGCCCCCCATGACCCACACTCCATCCAACTGCAGTTTAGAGGAGGGCACACCGTGGATGATTGGACTTTCTCGCATCTCCTAAAAAGGGCACAGCAACGCGTCCCGGGTACAGCTAGTGCAATAGAAATTCTGTAATATAAATCAAAACACTAATAGTTTCCCAATAATATAGGGGAAGCAACAAAGGGTTGGAGATTAGAGCCCTACTTACCAATGCGAAAATCAATAATGGTGTGCCGCTCAAATGGCGTCGCTGATATGTACAGCAAAACAATTTTTAGAAGCCGCAATGGCGATGACCGAAATACGGTATAAAATCAAACCAAAAAGCTACTTAAGTACTCTAGAAGAGGCGCGTCAGTAACAACAATTCTATTACACCTGAGGAGAGAACGAGAGGGTGCTGCTTAAAGAAGAATATCATTCAAACTCAGAACTTCGTTTAACCCGAATGGCTGCTCGCAGTTAGCCCGGATTATCCATTTCCTTTCACATTTTAATAAAGATGCATGCATATCGGCATATGGTGGTGTTGTCACTTGTTCTAAACCGACAAATGTGAACTCTGGCAAAGAACGATGAATGGTTTTGAAATCTATTATATAAAGGGGTTCCCGTCATGGAAAGACCGTCCCAAACAGAGAAACCTTACAACGCAGAAGCACCAAACTTGCCAACAGAAATAGGCCTCAAGCAAGGTACGTTTGTAGCAAAGAAACGTTCCCCCAAAAAACCTAAAAGGCCCCCGAAACAACGAGTAAAAATAAAACTACATTTCCCAGCATCCTCCGGGGCTGCCAACGACTCTCCCAGCCTCTACATTCTGACAACATGATTGGCTGCCAATAAGGGCGGATTTGCATAACTCCTGTACTGGCCAGCCAACATGAACATTCCGACCCATAATAAACTGTCAGAGGAGGATAAGGCAAAGGGCTGAGGCACAAACACAAACACCCAATTCACTTAACACAGAAAATTTACACCACTACAAATCACAGACCACGCCCAAAATTGACAGTAAGGCTTCATTAACTTAATTTCCCTGACTAGGCCTCACTTAATGGAATGCCGTTTACGCTCTGAATTGACAGTAAGGCTTCATTAACTTGATTCTCCCGACTAGGCCTCAGCTCATGGGACATTGTGTATGGCCTGAATTGACAGTAAGGCTTCATTAACTTGCTGTTCCCTCTAGGCCTCAGCTCATGGGACATTGTGTATGGCCTGAATTGACAGTAACCTACCTTGGCACACAGAGCCCCTATGACCCACGCTACATTCTACTACAGTTTGGAGGAGGGTGGACCATGGATTATGGGACTTGAAGTACCTCCATGGATAATGGGATTTCTAGTACTTCAAAACCCATCATTCCCCACAGACCACTGTGTCCCAGAACCAAGACTTATAAAGACCAAACTTGGCACACAATGCCCCCCATGACCCACACTCCATCCGACTGCAGTTCAGAGGAGGGCACACCATGGATAATGGGATTTCAAGTACCTCCACTCACTTCCAAAGTACCCCACCCACACAAGCATCAACCTCTACATCAACACAGCAGGCGGAAAGACAGAAAACATTGTATATCCACACGCTCTGCAGAACGCCAGCAACACCACACACCGACAACTCCCCAGGACTTCAACATCCCACCCACCTAAACAACCCACAACAACACAGCCATGACCCCAACAACACCATAACTAACAACAATTCCAACCCTTACATACTCAGACTTTCTCGCATCTCCTAAATAGGGCACAGCAACGTGTGCCAGGTACAGCTAGTGTTTATATAAAAAGGTATCCTCATTACCAGCCAGAATGCGACACGTATGTTCACCCAATCTTTTCCGTAAGGAACGTTTCGTCATTCCCACATAGACACATGGACAAGAGCAATATAACAAATAATGGATTTTTAAGGTTCACAGGTAAAAAATTGATTACGTTTTATGGTTTTGGTGGTTGCAACTTCTTTTGATTTATGCGTGCACACCCGCTTAGAGGTTTGACTCTGGTATCTCATTTGGAACGTGTGTTCCCTGCGTAGAACGTTCAACATTGATTCTGTTAGTATCGACTACTATAGGCCTTATTCAGAATATGGTATTGTGAGTTTCGCTACCGCAGCTATTGTTGCTTATACAATTTATTTACTCCGTGGAGCATTGTTTATGTTATATGTTATATGAATATTGATATTGTACTGATGTGACTTATACTTATTTACAAGTTGATAAAATTAGAGAATTATATTTCAATCCCTTTGTCTTCATATTATAGTATCTATAGGAGTAGCAACTTCATACTCTTTGTGCTGTAGTTCTTAGGAGGAGCCTGAAGACATGGCTGTTGCAATGTGCTTTCCCTGAATAAAGTAAATAACACCCTGCTGTGTTCAATCTTTGCAAATGTCCTCAGAAGCACTTTAATTACAGGTTGGGTGTCTGCCCCACATTGTCCTTGAAATTCATTCAATAAGGCAATCAATAACGCTGGGTTGCTCTCTATATCTATCTATCTATCTATCTATCTATCTATCTATCTATCTATCCTCTATCTATTATATAAATGGGTTCACGTCATGTGATGTATACCTCAAACAAAGAAACCTTACAACGCAGAAACACAATACTTGCCAACAGAAATAGGCCTCAAGCAAGGTACGTTTGTAGCAAAGAAACTTTCCCCCCCCAAAACCTACAAGGCCCCCAAAACAACGAGTAAAAATAAAACTACATTTCCCAGCATCCTCCGGGGCAGCCAAAGACTCACCCAGCCTCTACATTCTGAACAACATGATTGGCTGCCAATAAGGGCGGATTTGCATAACTGCTGCACTGGCCAGCCAACATGAAAAGCGTCGAAATCGGCTTATAAACAGTTTAAAGAGGTTTATGAGCATGCTATCAAGGAAGCCAAAAAAGTCTACTACTCTTCCTTGATAGAGTCGGCTAACTCGCGCCCAGCACAATTGTTTAGGATAATTCGGTCGTTGACAGCAATCCCAACTGTCCCAAATGATAGGGGTTTGGCTCCTTCCGCTGAGGCTTTTCAGAGTTATTTCACCAACAAGATTTCGACCCTCCGCCGGGACATTCCAGCCACATTTGATACAGTTAGCGAACTCGAGACCCCGCCGCCACTCGGCGGGCCCACCTTCACCCGTTTCCAATCGCTGGACGCAGCAGCTGACGACAAGTTACTTACTGCAGCTAGACCAACTACATGCTCCCTCGACCCGTGCCCCTCCTGGCTTGTTAGAACCTGCCGGGAGGGGTTACGAGGCCCCCTAGGCACGATCATAAATAGCTCCCTTGAGCAAGGAGTCTTCCCGGGGGGACTAAAAGAGGCAATGGTGAGACCGCTGCTGAAGAAGCCGAATTTAGATCCTTCGGCTCCCTCCAATTACCGGCCAGTTTCCAACTTGCCTTTTTTTGAGAGGGCAGCAGCAGATCAGCTGCAGCAGTTCTTGGAAGACACAGCTGGACTTGATCCCTTCCAGTCCGACTTCCGTATTGGGCACGGGACGGAGACCGTGCTTGTCGCCATTACAGACCAACTACGCCGCCAGCTGGACCAGGGTGGATCGGCACTGCTCGGCGTGTGAGATCTGACGGCAGCTTTCGATACTGTAGATCACGCTCTGTTAACCCACCGTTTAGCCGGCGCCGGGTACGGGGGGACCTCCCTTAAATGGGTGGCCTCCTTCCTCCGGGGCCGGGGACAACGAGTGGAGGGGGGCGGGGAGGACTCAGGGAGATCCTCACTGAATTGTGGGGTCCCCCAGGGGGCCATCCTCTCCCCCTTATTATTCAACGTGTACATGCGCCCCCTGGCCCAGCTGGCCCGCGACTTTGGTCTGGAGTGTTATCAGTACGCGGATGACACCCAGCTCTTGCTGAGAATGGACGGCAGGCCGGACACCGTACCCGATTGTTTCCATCAGTGCCTCGAAGCCGTGACTGGCTGGCTGCGGGCCAGCCGGCTGAAGGTGAACCCGTCGAAGACAGAGATCCTGTGGCCTGGTCGGCCTGGGCTGGGTGGGTGCCGGTTGCCTACCCTGGACGGCGAACGGCTTAACCCGTCGCCTGTTGTTAAAAGCTTAGGTGTTCAGCTGGACCCCCTGCTGACCATGGAGACCCAGGTCTCTGCGGCCAGCAGGGCGTTGTTCTTTCACCTACGTCAGGCTAGGCGACTGGCACCCTACCTCTCCAGGGACGATCTGGCCACGGTGATCCAAGCGACAGTCATCTCGAGATTAGACTACTGTAACGCCCTCTACGTTGGCCTTCCCTTGGCGACAGTTCGGAAACTCAAGCTGGTGCAGAATGCCGCAGCTCGCTTGCTGACGGGAACGTCGGTAAGGGAGCATATTACGCCCATCCTTCGGCAGCTGCACTGGCTGCCTGTTGAGTACCGAATTGCCTTCAAGGTGTTGGTGTTAACCTTTAAGGCTTTACACGGCCTAGGGCCTGCGTACCTGAGGGACCGCCTTGCCCCATACGTACCCCCGAGATCACTACGTTCAGGGGAGTCCAATCTCCTCCTGGTTCCATCAGTCCGTACCTGCCACCTGTCCGTGACTAGGCAGAGGGCCTTTTCCGTGGCGGCCCCGGTACTCTGGAACTCTCTCCCAGATGATGTCCGGGCCGCCACGGAGCTTATTTCGTTCCGCAGGGCCTGTAAGACCGCCCTGTTCAAACTGGCCTTTGGCTAGGTTGAATAAGCCAAATGCACTCATCTTCTGACCAGCACCCGGACCCTGGAACGCCATGGCTTGACACAATTGTTAACTCGGGACTAATGTGTATTTTATGTTGTTTTATGCTGTTTTATTGTACGGCGTCATGAATGCTACATGTCAGCCGGTTTTATGATGTTATCCGCCCCGAGCCTGCTGGGAGGAGCGGAATACAAGAAGGAACAATAAATAAATAAATAAAAAATCCGATCCTAGCCCTCACTTACTGGGAAGCTGTTTACGCTCTGAATTGACAGTAAGACTTCATTAACTTGATTTCCCTAACTAGGCCTCACTTACTGGGAAGCTGTTTACGCTCTAAATTGACAGTAAGACTTCATTAACTTGATTTCCCTAACTAGGCCTCACTTACTGGGAAGCTGTTTACGCTCTAAATTGACAGTAAGACTTCATTAACTTGATTTCCCTAACTAGGCCTCACTTACTGGGAAGCTGTTTACGCTCTAAATTGACAGTAAGGCTTCATTAACTTGATTTCCCTAACTAGGCCTCACTTACTGGGAAGCTGTTTACGCTCTAAATTGACAGTAAGACTTCATTAACTTGATTTCCCTAACTAGGCCTCACTTACTGGGAAGCTGTTTACACTCTAAATTGACAGTAAGACTTCATTAACTTGATTTCCCTAACTAGCCCTCACTTACTGGGAAGCTGTTTACGCTCTAAATTGACAGTAAGACTTCATTAACTTGATTTCCCTAACTAGGCCTCACTTACTGGGAAGCTGTTTACGCTCTAAATTGACAGTAAGACTTCATTAACTTGATTTCCCTAACTAGGCCTCACTTACTGGGAAGCTGTTTACGCTCTGAATTGACAGTAAGACTTCATTAACTTGATTTCCCTAACTAGGCCTCACTTACTGGGAAGCTGTTTACGCTCTAAATTGACAGTAAGACTTCATTAACTTGATTTCCCTAACTAGGCCTCACTTACTGGGAAGCTGTTTACGCTCTGAATTGACAGTAAGACTTCATTAACTTGATTTCCCTAACTAGGCCTCACTTACTGGGACATTGTGTATGGCCTGAATTTACAGTAAGGCTTCATTAACTTGATTTTCCTAACTAGGCCTCAGCTCATGGGACATTGTGTTACACCTGAATTGACAGTAACCTGGCTTCATTAACTTGCTGTTCAGTAAGACTTCACAACTTGATTCTCCTCAGCTCATGGGACATTGTGT
>JARBWK010000105.1:0-74803 GCA_030556195.1 Anolis apletophallus | reverse complement strand
CCATCTCCCTCCCTCTTCCTTCCTTCCTCTTCTATTCTTTTTCCCCAAGTCTTCCTTTCCTTCTCCCTTTCTTTTCACTTCCCTCTCTCCCCCCTTCTTTTCCCTTCATTATTTTACTTTTTCCTTTCCCTTCCTTTCCTCCCTTCCCATTTCCTTCTTTCTTTTCCCCTTCCTTCCTTCCGCCTTCTCTTCCTTCCCAGAGTCCTGAGCATGCCTTGTGCAGAGCCAGGTCTGAAGTGGGGGGTGGGCTTGGCAGGTTCCTCTGGCACGGCCGGCCTGCCGGGGCTTTCGTGGGGGGCCTCTTTTTTGAGTTGGGTGGTGGTTGGAGTGTTGGTTCTGCCTCTTGGGGAATCCTTTCCTCATTGTATGTACCTATAGACTCACATTTAGTTGAATTCAGCCTTAACATGTATAATAGCTATGACAGTCTATGGCTCTCACTGAAACACATTTCCAAATATTATGCTTCCATGGCTCTCTGAGTCAAAAGGGTTCCCGGCCCCTGCTCCAGAGGGCAAGACTAGTGTGCCATGAGCGATCATCAGGTGTGCCATGGGAAATTGGAACCCTTTCAGTACTTTCTGTTGGTAATGAGAGTTCAATATGCCAAGTTTGGTTCAATTCCATTGTTGCGAGAGTTCAGGATGCTCTTTGAGTGTGTGTTAACTATAAATCCCAGAAACTTTAACTCCCAAATGTCAAGGTCTATTTTCCCAAACTCCATCTGTGTTCACATTTGGGCATATTGAGTATTCATGCCAAGTTTGGTCCTGATCCAGCCTTGTTTGAGTCCACAGTGCTCTCTGGATGTTGGTGAACTACAACTCCAAAACCCAAGGTCAATGCCCACCAAACTCTTATAGCCTTTTCTCTTGGTTATGGGAGTTCTGTGGGGGAAGTTTGTGTCTTTCTGCCATTCCTGCCAGGATATCTATGTTGTGTTCATCGAAACAGGCCCAGGTTTCACACTGAGTGTATAAATACATTTTAAAACGTATTAACTATATGTATGACTGTGTTCGAGTGTCATTTTGTGTCATTTTGGTGTGTGGTGTGCCCCAGGATTTTGTAAATGTAAAAAAATGTGCCACGGCTCAAAAAAGGTTGAAAAACACTGGCTTAGACCCTTTGAGCAACACTTGCGCAATAGCTCACTGGCAGTTTTAGCATACAACAAAGATTTCTAATACTTTGCAAGGCGTTTGCTCGATGGAATAGAGATATGAGCCAAAGTGAGCCTAAGGGACTCCATCTTGTTCTTCGTGCTTTTACCTTTTTGACCCTGCCACCTCAGTGTTTGGGCAATGCTGAGTTTGGGGGTCCCCATCTATGGAGACTTCTTGCCCACAGCTGCATGGTAGACAGTAGACTCCTGCCCGAGGGGAGGGGGTCCCTCTTGTCCTTTGCTGGACGGGGCGCTGGTTGGATTTCTAGTGGTTCTGTAGGTAGTTCGTATGTTGTGTTTCCTCATCCGCTTCCCTCTGTGGCCAGTGGTTCCCTTGATGTCTGGGAAGGACCCTTTTCCTCCGGGTGGGTCTTGGTCGTGACTCTCGTGGCTCCTTCTCGGCCTCGCAGCTCCTCTGGTGCCTGTGGTGGAGCCTCCGTTGCCCTGTCAGGCCCGGTTGAGGGGGTCCCGTTCCCCTTGGAGGAGGGGGGCTTCGCAGGTTCCTCTTGCGTGGTCTGCCATGGCTTTCGTGGCACTTCTTGTTTGACTTGGGTGATGGTTGGCGTGTTGATGTCGGTCTCTATCCGTGTGTGACGGTTCTCTGTGAACTCTGTGACCCAATGGTTGGTCTGGTTTGCGGATGACGAGGACACCGAGAGATGGCAGTTTTCCTTCATCTTCTTTTTCCTGGGTGAATTGGGCGTTTGAGGGGATGCTGTTCAGGAGGTTCAGGAACGTGTCTGGTTCTTCTTCTCCGTGTCTCCAAATGGTGAAGGGGTCATCCAGATGTTTGAGCCATGCAGTGGGGTTTCTGTTGCTGTTCCCAGGGCCTGTTTTCCAAAGTGCTCCATGTAGAAGTTGGCTCTGGCGGGGCCGAGAGGGCTCCCTCCCCGTGGCTACTCCATCTTTCTGCTCATAGGAATCATTGTCCTACTTCTGGTGAGGCCATGGTGGAAGAGGGCCGTGGTGTCTCCTGGGAACTTCTGGTTGGTGAGCGTGAGGGTGTCTGCTGCCGGGACCTTGGTCAATAGAGGCACCACATCGAAGCTGATCAGCGTGTCCTTGGTGTTGAGCTCGAGGCTGATGGTTTTGCTATGAAGTGGGCCGAGTCCTTGATGGAGTGCAGAGTGAGCCCAGTACGGGTTTGTAGCTGTGCAGCCAAAACTTTCAAAGCAAACAACAAAGAACAATGTAGGACTGGCATAGAGCAATGAATAAACAGGCTGAGAAAAAAAAAATTACTCCGAATGAACAGATACCACAATGATAAAGCAGTAATATCAATGAAATGTAATGTATCAAAATATTAAAAGAACATCCCAAAGAGCAACAGAAGCAGTATAGATATCAGCATATACAATACATGCAGCAAGTGAGATATTCAAAACATACAATGTAGATACAATGCAATGAAACACAGGTGAAGAATTACAATACAACAATATTTATCACACAATATAGCATCATCAAGGTCCTAAGTGAATAAACACAGTAATGTAAAGGCACAAAGCCCCAGCAGGAGCTTAGCAGGTAAGTAACACAGTCACACAGTGTATACAGGTTGCAAACATATGCAAATAATAATAGTTTAAACAATCAATAGGGTAGATACCCAAAGTCCCTTGGAAGTGATGGCCAACGGAGGGAATAAGTGGGAGTATCCACTATTCTAATGAGGCTCCACTCAATGGAAAAATACAGGAGGCGTCGTAGCTCTATGGGCTGTGACGTAGCAGAATGCGAGGCAGGTCGCTGTAATCCAAAGTAAGGGGGGGAGAAGCCCCAAAGTAACTCAAAACAGTCACAGGATGCGCCTATATGTAAAAGCGCCGCTCATAAGTGGTCTTCCAAGGGACTTTGGGTATCTACCCTATTGATTGTTTAAACTATTATTATTTGCATATGTTTGCAACCTGTATACACTGTGTGACTGTGTTACTTACCTGCTAAGCTCCTGCTGGGGCTTTGTGCCTTTACATTACTGTGTTTATTCACTTAGGACCTTGATGATGCTATATTGTGTGATAAATATTGTTGTATTGTAATTCTTCACCTGTGTTTCATTGCATTGTATCTACATTGTATGTTTTGAATATCTCACTTGCTGCATGTATTGTATATGCTGATATCTATACTGCTTCTGTTGCTCTTTGGGATGTTCTTTTAATATTTTGATACATTACATTTCATTTATATTACTGCTTTATCATTATTTTTTTTATTATATATTTTTATTGGATTTTTTTTTTTTTGAAAAGTAAAACACAGTGGGGAGGGGGGGGATCGGGAGGGTTTAGGATGGGGTAAGATGGATTAGGTAAACATGTGGTTGGGGGTATGGGGGGTAGGGTTACAGAGTGTGTCTTCCAGTCCGGTCCGCGAAATACATAGCCAACTTGGGTTGTTCTTCCTTTTCCTCCAATCCTGCTGTCCCTGCCTTTACTGCATATACTCCCCATCATATTTTAATTACTTTTAAATAGAGTTCTAAAGGGCGCCAGTCCGTGCCGACTTTATATCCTTGATGGTTTATCTTACTGTTCAGTTTATCTATTTCTTTTAAATCGTTTAATTTTGATATCCATTCTTCTATTTGCGGAGTGTCTTCACTCTTCCAGTTTTTTGCCAGTACCATCCTCGCCGCAGCTGCCATATGGCACAGAAGCTTGTCTTTTGGCTTATCTATTTTCTCATCTGTTAAATTTAATAAATAATATTCGGGTTTTAAATCAAATTTTTCTCCCCATATTTTTTGCACATGTGAGTGAATAAGTTTCCAGAATTTCTGGATCTTCGGGCACGCCCACCAACAGTGGAAGAAAGTCCCTGTGTGCTTCCTGCACTTCCAACATTTATTGTTCGTACTTTTATAGTACTTAGCGAGTTTTTGGGGGGTCAGGTACCAACGGTAGTACATCTTGTACCAGTTTTCTGCTGTAGTTGTCGCCCCCAGGACTTTGGATATCTTCTTCCATGTCTCTTCCCATTCCTGTAGTAAGATTGAGTGTCCTAGGTCCTGGGCCCACTCCACCATTACCTGCTTCACCGCCTCCTCTTCCACATCCCACTCCAACAGTGTGTTATAAAGAGTCCTTATATGTTTCCTCCTTTGTTTTTGCAGTTTCTCCCAAAATGAGTCCTCTTTTGCAAAGCCTCTCTTGCTATCCAATTTATAGTAGTCTTTTACTTGTAGATAGTTGAACCAAGATATTTCATAACCTGTTTCTTTTAACCTTTCTTGTGTTTTTAAGGACCACTTGTTATCTTTCCTTTCTAATAGAGTTCGGTACGTGAGCCATTTTTCCATTGGAATTTCCCTTTTGTGTTGGGCCTCCATAGGTGATACCCATAGGGGAGTTCCCTGGCATAGCCTTCCTTTATATCTCTCCCAGGTCTTATAAAGGGCTGCCCTGATAAAGTGGTTTGTAAAGTTTTTTTCTAGCTTAGCTTTTTCGTACCAGGCATACGCATGCCACCCTCTCCTCAGGTTGAAGCCTTCTAATTGTAGTAGTCTGGTGTTCCTCAATGTGGTCCATTCTAACGTCCAACACAACGCTGCCGCGTCATGGTATAATTGTAGGTTGGGGAGGGCCAAACCTCCCCTCTCCTTCCTGTCTGTGAGAACCCTATGGTTCACTCTGGGCTTTTTGCCCTCCCAAATAAATTTTAGAATATCTTTTTTCCATAATTTGAAATAAAAAGCTGTTCTCAATATTGGGATGGACTGAAAAAGGAAGATCATCCTTGGTAAGATGTCCATTTTTATCACCGCAATCCTGCCCAGTAGGTTCAATTTTAAATATTTCCATTTTTCCAGATTTGCTCTTATTGATTTCCATGTCCTTTCATAGTTGTTTTTTAGTAATTGATTGTTATGGGCAGTCAACTGAATCCCCAAATATCTAACTTTCATCACTACTTCTAGTGTTGTTTTTTCTTTCAGCTCCTCCCTTCTTTCTTTTTTGATGTTTTTTGTAAGAATCTTTGTTTTGGCATAATTGATTTTTAAGCCAGCCACTCTTCCGTATTGTTCTATTTTCCCGATCCATTTAGTAATTGTCTCTAGTGGTTCTTCTACAATACAGACGATGTCGTCCGCAAAGGCCTGGAGTTTGAATTCCTCTTTTTGTATTTTTAATCCCTTTAGGTTTTGATCTTCTCTGATGTCCTGCAATAATAATTCTAACATAAAGATAAAAAGGAGAGGTGACATCGGACAGCCTTGTCTCTTACCTTTTTGTATTTGAATGCAACCAGCTGAGTTCCCATTCACCATGATGTCTGCCCCCTGGTTTTTATAGATGGCTTTGATTGCGTTTGTAAACTGAAACCCCATATCTTTTTCTTTTAAAATCTCAAATAAAAAGTCCCAATTGGCGTGGTCAAAAGCCTTTTCGGCGTCTAAAAATAGGAATCCCACTTCTTTCTGTATATTTATGTCATAGAATTCTATGGCATTAATTATATTCCTTAAATTGTTTCTCATATGTCTCGAAGGTAAGAACCCTGCTTGGTCTTCATTTATGGTTTCATTTAAATATATTTTAAACCTCTTGGACAAAATCATAGTAAATAACTTATAGTCTGTATTTAGGAGTGATATGGGTCTATAATTCCTTACATTCATTGGATCAGCTCCCTCCTTGTGTAAAAAAATAATATGTGCCATCTTCCATGATTCTGGGATCAACCCTTGATGCAGCACGCCATTAAATAGTTCTTTGAGGTGTGGTGTAACCTCTTCCTCTAGTACTTTATAGTACTTGGTTGTTATGCCATCCGGGCCTGGCGCTTTGTTGTTTGGTAGACCTCTTATTGCTTCTTTCACTTCCTTTGTGGTGACTGGTTTGTTTAGTAGTTCACGGTGTGTTTCGCTTATTTTCTCTAGCTTTTTCCCTGCTATATAGGAGACAATATCCTCCATAGCTATGTCTTCTTTTTTATATAGGTTTTCATAAAATTTCCGAAATTCCTCGCCTATTTGGTTGTCCTCGAAAATTTCTTTTCCCTTTACAATTAGTTTTGATATGTGTTGTTTTTGTCTCTTTTCCTTCAATTTTTTGGCTAATAGTTTGCCTGGTTTATTCACATTCATATAGTGATCCATCTTTAAATATTTTAAATTCCTGGCTATTCGTTCTTCCTCTTCTCTATTTATTTCTTTCCTTAGTCTGTCTATCTCCAGTAGGATTCTCCTGTTGTTCGGAGTTTTTTTTAAAAGGTTCTCTTTCTCCACCAATTCATTCTTTTGTCTTTTCTGCTTTTCAACTCTTAGCCTGTTCTTAATTGCCCCTTGTTGTATTAAGTGGCCCCTCATTACAGCTTTACTTGCCTCCCACAGGGTTGTTCTTGAGATATTTTCTGTATCATTCAGTGTAAAATATTCTTTTATTAGAGCTTTGTTTTGCGCTATATCCTCCTCTGTTTGTAACAGGCTATCATTCAGTCTCCACCTTCTATCTCTTTTGCGGCCTTGAAGTGATATTAATAATGGGCAGTGGTCAGTGTTTGTTCTCGGTAAAATTTTTATATCCTCCACCTTTGTTATTAATATTTTGGTCGCCCAAGCCATATCGATTCGGGACCAGGAGGCGTGACGCGCCGAAAAAAAAGTATAATCTCTTATCTTTTCGTTCCTCATTCTCCATATATCTTCCAGGCCCAGATCTTGTTTTAAATTTAGTATTCCTTTTGGCAATTGGCCTCCTTTAGACCCCTTCCCTTTCTTTTTATTTCTGGATCTGTCCAGATCGCAATCGATCACCCCATTGAAATCTCCTACCAGCAAAATATTCTCGCAATTTTGTTCTGCCAAGAAATTCTTTAGTTGTTTCGTAAATTTTGATTTGGCTTCGGTAGGAGCGTAAATATTACAGATCAAAATCTCTGTGTGGTCCACTTTCACTTTCACCCCAAGAATCCTTCCATCATTATCCTTGAAGGCCAATGATGCTTCCAAGGTATCCCTTACATATGTCACCACACCTCTTTTCTTCTGTAGTGCCGAAGAGTAAAAAACTCTTCCCAGATTTTTTTGGTTTAAGTGTGATACATGCTTCTGTGCAATATGTGTTTCCTGCAAAGTAATAAAATCAAAATTGCCCTTTTTCAAACTATTAGTGATCGCTCTGCGTTTATTTGGTGCATTTAGACCGTTAACATTATTTGAGTATATTGTCAGTGCCATTTCCTTCAAAATTTATTAATTCTAAATCGTTCTTGGCCCCTTCTTCCACTAGGACTATGCTATCCTCCGTGGAATTGGGCCTCTGCCTCTTTTTGTCTTGCTTCTTGTATTCCAATGCCCATGTTGCGTCCTTGTTATTTCCTGGTGTCTTCGTCATGGGTTTGTCCCTATCTTCGTCCCTTTTCTTATTATCCATTTGCTCCTTAAAATAACTGTAAAACTCTTTGGCTTTCGCCTCTGATGTTAACCAGTGTCTTTCTTCTTTAAAATTCACTGAGATCCCTTCCACTTTCTCCCACCTGAATTTTATTTGATATTTCCTGAGTTCATCCGTTAGGAAGTAGTACTTTCTGCGTTTAAGTAGGGATGTTGGGGTGAATTCTTTCAGGATGATAATTGGTTTTCCTCTATAGCTCACCTGTGCCTGGCCTTTATTTTTCAAAATTTCATCCCTTACCGATCTTCTCCCAAACGATACTGTCACATCTCTGGCCACTTTGTTCCTTTTAGCATAATTCGTATTCAACCTCTGTACCCTATCTATGTTCTGTTCCATTTGGTCCTTGGAGGTATTCATTATTTCAGCGGTTAGGGATACCACTATTTCCTTCAAGTTCTGATTTTCCTGTTCCTCAATGTTCCTAAATCTCAATTGATAATCCGTTTCCCTTATCGCCATCAGTTCCTGTTGTCTTTCTAGTTTAGCATTTGCCTCCTCTATCTTGGACAGCTTCTCCTCTATTTGCTTTTGAGATTTAGTAGTTGTGGCACTCTCTTTTTTTATTTCCTTGAGTTCTCGTTGCATCCCTGCCATCTCTTTCCTTATGTCTGAGAGTTCGGTTTTTAGTTCTGTTTTTAGTTCTTCTTTAAGCTCTACTTTCATCTTTCCCAATTCTTCTTTGAACATTTCCTCCACCTTCGCTTGCATTCTTTCGCTGTTTTCCAGTAGTTGTTCCTGGATCTGGTCCCTCATTTTTTGCATCTCTTGGAGGATCTCCCTCCCTGAGACCTCCCCTGGCATGGAATTCCTTCTCCCCGAGGTTGTGGGTACAGGTTTGTTTTGTTTATTTGCACTGGTGAATCTATCCATCTTCTTTAATTAGCCCCTTTTGCTGTGCCTTATTCAGCTTAGCAGCAGGCTCTCTGTCCTTGACTTCTTTTAATGAGCCTTTTCCTTGCTCCTCTAGGTAGTTGAATGTGGTTGGGAGATTCTGTGAAAGGGATACTGCTCTCAGCTTACGTTTATGTGTTCACGCTTGTTGTTGAAGGGATCCCTTTAAGCTTCCTGCTGCACCGAAATGGGTGGTTGTTCTTCTTACTTGTCTTTCTCCCCCTGGTGGAGCCTTGATAATCCCTGCGTCTTGATGACCAGGCGTCTCGTCGTCCTTGCGCTCTGCGTCCCGGCGTCCTTCCACGTCCCTCTACGTCCCGACGTTCCAGCGCTCCGCCGTCCCTCCTCGCTCCTTACGTTCCTCCGCGACCCGGCGTCCCGACGTCCCGACGTCCCTCGACGTTCCTCAGCCTTGGAGCCACCTCCTTCCCCCAGCGTCTGACGTCACCACGTCTCGCTACGTCCTCCTTTTTTGCCTTGTAGCGGGGGGGGGGGGTTCTTAAAGGGAGCGCACTTCTTCGCCTCTTTCCCTTAGCAGTTTCGCCTTTGGGGGGGAAGAAAGGGAGAAATCGCCCCCACTCTGCGGCCGTTTGGCTTGGCTGTGACCGTTCGGGCGCTGCGACCTCCCGAGGCTCTGCACTCCGCTCCGCCCAGCCTGTTCTGGACTCAGTGCTCTCCCAGTCGGGCCTCTCCTCCCTTCTTTCTCATAACCGGTAGGTTTGGATATATTTTACAGATTTCTCGTCAGCTTGCCACCCTTTGTGAACCTTTCATAACCTTTCGCAATCTGCAGTTGGCATTTGGCAGGCTGTCTTTTCTCGCCTCTTGGACTCTCCTTTCCTGTGCTCTCTTTCTTCTCTCTATATTGGTTAAAATGGAGGCGGTCGGCCTGTGGGACGCGTTGCGTCTCGCACCCCCCTCGGGAGCTCCTTCAAAGGTTGAGGACCGGCGTAGGTCCCTACACCGTCGCCTCACCTTGTCTGAAGTTCGCTACAGGACTATCCTCTTCCCGTTAGTCCTTCCTGGGGGTAATCTCCCCTTTACCCGGGCTGGGGGGTTCGGAATCGCCTGAAGTTCACGGGAGCTTCAGAATTCCGTGGCGGCCGCCATCTTGCCTCCACCGGAAGTCCTTCTCTTTCCATTATTAATAATAATAATACTTTAATATTTGTGAGTCGCCCTCCACCACCGGTGCTCCGGGCGACTTACATCATTATTATTACTGTGGCATTCCCCTTGTCCGCTGGGAAAAGGGTGATGCCTGGATCTGAGTCGAGGTCTTTGGTGGCTTCACTTTCTCTCCTCCGTACGTTGCTGGGGCTTCTGTTTAAAAGCCTCCAAGGGAGGAGCTTCCACTGGAACCCGAGGCAGAGAGTTCCATTGCTGAACAGGTCTCCTGATGGCCAGGGAGTTCTTCTTCGTGTTCCGGTGGAATCTCCTTTCTTTCCTGTCATTTGAACCCATGGCTCCACTGAGTCCTCATCTCCAGGGCAGCAGAGAGGAAGCCCCCTCCCTCTTCCTTAAGAGAAAACCCTTTCATGTGTTTGCACATGGCTTCCATGTCTCCTCTCAACCTTCTCTTCTGAGGCTAAACGGCTCTCTAGACGCTCCTCATAGGGATTGTTCATGGTCTCCAGAGCTTTGGTCCTTTTAGCCTCCCTCTTCCTCTTAGAGTCACCGTCCTGCTTAGAGTCAATCCCTCTTTTGAACCGTGCGGCCCAGAACCGGACCCAGTGCGATTCGGCCATGAATGACTTTTCAATAACTTTAAAGCCTGGGTTCTTTTTATTGCCATTTCCGGTGTGAGAGGGGAGATCAGGTGACAGAAAAACATTGAGACAAAGAATGACATTGGACATACAGACATACAGATTCTGTGCAACTACATTGGATTTACAATTACATTGGTTAACAAACAAACAAACAGGGGAATTACATTTTCACTCCCCATTCACACACATGTACACGCATTCATCCACACGCATCCAAAATATTTTTATTTTTATTTTGTTCACTTTTGTATTCCGCTCCTCCCAGCAGGCTCGGGGCGGATCACAGTAAAAATACATGGGCGGCATGTTGTGACATCAACATGAGGCCCTACAGATAATAAAAACATAAAAAACATAAAACCACATTTAAAACAGTTACATTGTCAAGACACAGGTTAGGAGGACATATGTCAAGGCTCTCAGTCCGGTGTGCCTAATTAAAGGCCAGCCCGAAGAGGGCCGTCTTACACGCCCTCCGGAATGACCATATCCTTTTCTCCTTCCTTGGAGAAGCGCCTGTTAGCCCAGACTCTGCTTCCTGCAGCCTGCCAGCGCATAGTTCCAAAACTTCCATAACGCCATAATTTCAAAAAAGCATCCTTTCCCTAAGAACAGTGCCAAGGACCAGACCTCTGTTTTCCATCCAGCAGAACCTGGCTCCCTGCACAAAAGCTAAGACTCCCAAAGCGCACTTCTTCCTCTTCCCTTGAGAAAGAAGGCCAAAGTGACCAGACTGCTTCCGTGCAAATCTGCCACTCTCCATAGGTACACACTCTCTCTCCTTCCCGTGTAGCAGATCATGACGTGTGAACCAGACTCCTCAGGTTGGTCACACTTTGAGCATTATTAGACTGAGTCTTTTATAGGAATACTAGCTGTACCCGGCACACGTTGCTGTGCCCTATTTAGGAGATGTGAGAAAGTCTGAGTATTGATGTGACTTACGGTCTTGGTGGGGTCATGGCTGTGTCGTTGTGGGTTGTTCTGGTGGGTGGGATGTTGAAGTCCTGGGGAGTTGTCGGTGTGTGGTGTTGCTGGCGTTCTGCAGAGCTTGTGGATACACAATGTTTTTTGTCTTTCCGTCTGCTGTGTTGATGTAGAGGTTCTGTGGTTTCCCAACTCTGGAGCACGCTACGTAGAGTTGTCCGTGGGAGAAGCATTCTGTGTCAAGGTCTATGCCACAGATTTGTAGTGTTTGTCCTTGAGCCTTGTTTATGGTGATGGCAAAAGCTAGTGTCGTGCAGTGTCTTTCTGTTCTGGCGTTTGTTCTGCCCTTTTTGTGTGATGGATGTCGCGCTGTGAGTGTGTCGTCCGATGCTGCTCTTTTTAGGAGGCATGGCTTGTCTTTTGGGTCAGCTTATGCCTGTGTGGAAGGAAGGAATGGCATACAAATGGGTTGAGCAGTAGACACAAGGTTGTGTTATGTGTGTATTGTGTTGTGTGTAGGTATTTCTTTTGTGTTATTCTGGGGGTATGTGTTTGTCAGTGGTGCCCGTGTCCCTGGTGCCCTATTTGTCTCCCTCCTAGATCTTGATCGTGGCAGTTTAATCCTCAACTGAAATCACTCAGCATTCTAAGTGGCTTTGCCCACCGTTACTATGGTAACTGATGTTGGCCAATGGGTTTCGCTGGCTGCTGCAGAGGATGCTGGGAAATGTAGTTTTTTGTATCATTGTTTTGGGGGCCTTCTAGGTTTTTTGGGGGAAAGTTTTTTTGCTATAAACCTTCGTTGCCTGAGGCCTATTTCTGTTGGCAAGTTTGGTGTCTCTGCCTTGGAAGGTTTCTCTGTCTCTGTCAGTCGTTCGACGACGGGACCTCCTTTATATAATAGATTCTGTTGATGTCGTCCCAAAGTTGTCAATGAATGATAGACGTCTTCCATCCTGGCTCCATCTCAGTTTCCTGGCCAGATGCTGATGTTCTTGATTGTTGTTGACAAACACAAGGCTTGTGTTGACTTCCTTCTTAACATCAGGAACGTTGCAAACATTTCTGTTCTCACTGTCCCAGTTCTTATTTTTTTTTATTTATTTATTTTCGGGTTTCTATGCCACCGACTCCCGGGGGCTCGCGGCGGCTTACAGAGCCGAAGACACAATAAAATACAAGAACAGTAAAACAGTAAAAGCAATTAAAACAATTAAAAACAGAGCAACACAGTAAACAGTGCAAGATTAGGACCGTGGCACGATTAAAATGCGCTGGCCTACCCGCCGAAGGCCTGCTTAAATAGGTGGGTTTTACAAGCCCGTCTGAATGGGAGCAGGTCCTTCATTGCCCGGGTTTCAGCCGGGAGGGCGTTCCACAGTGTGGGGGCTATGACAGAGAACGCTCTCCGACGGGTGGATGTCAGACGTGCCAGCTTCGCCGAAGGTACCTCCAGAAGATTAGCATCCTCCGACCGTAGTGATCTCAAGGGGCAATATGGAGTGAGACGGTCCCTCAGGTACGCTGGCCCCAGACCGTGTAAGGCCTTAAAGGTAAGAACCAACACTTTGAAGGTGATCCGGTGCTCAATTGGCAGCCAGTGCAGATCCTGCAAGACAGGTGTTATGTGGCAACCTGCTGGGGTTCCAGACAGGAGCCGGGTGGCAGTGTTCTGCACCAGCTTGAGCTTCCGGGTCACCGACAGAGGAAGGCCAACGTAGAGCGCGTTGCAGTAATCTAGTCTTGAGATGACCGTGGCTTGGATCACCGTGGCCAGGTCATTCCGGGAGAGGTAGGGGGCCAGCCTCCTTGCCTGTCGGAGGTGGAAGAAGGCCACCTTGCTGACCGCAGAGACCTGGGCCTCCATGGTCAGCTGGGAGTCCAGATTTATTTTATTTTATTTATTCGGGTTTCTATGCCGCCGACTCCCGAAGGCTCGCGGTGGCTTACAAGAGCCGAAGGCACAATAAAATACAGAAGGTTAAGAACAATTAAAAACAAACAACACAGTAAGAACAACAACACAGTTGAGGTAGTGGCACAACCAAGACGCACGGGCCTACCCATCGATGGACTCCCAGGCTCTTCACGGAAGACGATGGGCATAACACCTCACTGTCCAGGGTCGGAAGCTGGACATCCACCCCGCCCGGGCGGCCCAGCCACAAGATCTCCGTCTTCGCCGGATTCACCCTCAACCTACTGGCTCGCAGCCATCCAGTAACGGCTTCGAGGCAATGTTGGAAATTATCGGGGACGGATCCCGGCCTGCCCTCCATCCTCAGAATGAGCTGGGTATCATCCGCATATTGGTGACACTCCAGCCCATAACTCCGCACCAGCTGTGCAAGCGGCTGCATGTAGATGTTGAATAACAGAGGGGAGAGGATGGCCCCCTGCGGGACTCCACAAACTAATGAGGAGCCCTCGGAGACCACCAGAGTTTACTCTTCAGATCTCATTAGTAAGTTTTAACCACAGTCCAGCAAGCAGGTAGTTAGTCATTGCTGGCCTTAATATGATACTGGTGTAATATTATTAACTCCATCCTTCCTTCTATTTTTCCATTCATTCTCACACATCATATTAAATCCACATTTATCAAATCTGCACATTAATTTTTTGTGACACATTCCCCCTCTGCATATTGATTTAATTTTTAAAATCTATACGCAACATATAGTAAAGTAACTTTCTAAATTTCAGTGGTATCAAAATCTCAATTTCTTATTTATTATTATTTATTTATTATTTATTAATTTCAGCTTCTATGCCGCCGAACTCCCAGGGGCTCGCGGCGGCTTACAGTAGCCACAAGGCACAACAATACACAGCCGAGAACAGTTAAAAACAATAGCAGCAATAAAACAGATTAAACAGAGCTGATTAAAAACAGTAGTACAACATGTACTAAGAGCTGGGACTTAATGGCGACGGGTGAGCCGGGCCTACCCATTGAAGGCCTGTTTAAAGAGGTGGGTTTTGCAGGCCCGTCTGAATGGGAGGAGGTCCCTCATGGCCCGTCTTTCAGCCGGGAGGGCGTTCCACAGCACGGGTGCGATGACAAAGAACGCCCTCCAGCGAGTTGATGTCAACCTGGCAAGTTTCACCGCAGGCACCTCTAGGAGGTTAGAATCCTCCGACCGTAGTGATCTCGAAGGGCAATATAGGGTGAGACGTTCCCTTAGATACGCTGGCCCCGAAGGTAATCCGGTGCTCAATCGGCAGCCAGTGCAGGTGTTATATGGCAACCTGCTGGGGAGCCAGACAGGAGCCGGGCGGCAGTGTTCTGCACCAGCCTGAGCCTCCGGGTCACTGACAAAGGCAGGCCAACGTAAAGTGCGTTACAGCAATCTAGCCTCGAGATGACCGTGGCTTGGATCACCGCGGCCAGGTCGTTCCGGGAGAGATAGGGGGCCAGCCTCCTTGCCTGTCTAAGATGGAAGAACGCACTCTTGCTGACCGCAGAGACCTGGGCCTCCATGGTCAGCTGGGAGTCCAAGTGGACCCCCAGGCTCTTAACGGAAGACGATGGGCATAACGCCACACCGTCCAGGCTCTTAAACCAGAAATACATTTTCACAATTACAATTATATCGTATATACTCAAAAATAAGCTGAGTTTTCCCGCCCTTTTTTAAGGCTGAAACAGCACCCCTGGGCTTATAGTCGGGCGAGGGTCCTGGCGGGAAGACACGGGGCTGAAAGAAGGCCTTTCTTTCAACTCCAAGCTTTCCCGCCAGGACCCTCTTTTCCCCGCACAGCAGTCATGCGCTTTCCCCTCCTCCTGTCCCGCGCGCTATTCCCTCAGCCCCTTCCCCCTCCCTGGCAAACTTCAGGTGACACACCAGGGCTTTGGCACGAAAGCGGTTCCATCCTTCAAGGAGCCCTCCTCCAAAAGTTAGCAAAGAACCCAGGAAGTGCGGCAACGGGAGCTGAGGCTGTCCCTGTGTTGCTTTTGTGTGCAAACGTGCTTAGCCTGGGGACAGCATTTGACCCTCCGCTGCCCCTCCAAGCGAGAGGAAGAAGCAGCAGCAGCAGCAGCGACCCTGAGAGCGGTCTCCTTTCTGCTCTGCTGGGACCTCCCTCGCCCTGCCTTTCTCCTTCTGTGTGGGTTTCTCTCTCGCTCCATCTGCTTGCCGTCGCCCCTGAGCCTCAACCCTGGCTTCGCCCTCCTTGCCCTCCTCTTTCTCGCTAGCCCAGAGCCACAACGTTTTAGCCAGAGACGGAACTCTCTGTGCAAAGACACAGCCAAACCCCCCGTATAATAAAACAGAAGAGAGCCTCCTTTTCCCTTGTGTATCTATCTATCCACCCCCCCCCCCTTTCTCTTCTCCAGGAAGGGGGGGGGGAGCGGGGAGGGGGGCAGGAATTAAAAGGACACAAGGCTCAGGCCCGGATTACCCATAAGGCCACCCTAGGCCATGGCCTCAGGCGGCACTTCTGGGGGGGGCAGCCGATCCGGACCCCCCCAATTTTTTTTAAATCCCCCCGAAATATTTTTTTTAATTCGAATTTTTTTTAAAGGGCGCATGCACGGCCGCCCCCTCCCTTTGCTCTGCTCTTCTCGGCTCTGCTTTAGGAGAGAGAGAGGATCGGCTCCGCCCCTGACTCCGCCCCTCCTCGCCGACGCGGAGCCGATCTGCCCTCCCTCCTAAAGCCGGCCTGAAAAGGGCGTGATGACGCAAGGGAGGAGGGGCGGCGGCGCGAATTCTCTCCGCCTCCTCCTCCCTGCCTGGCAACGCCAAGCCAGGGAGGCAGAGAGAAGCCGTGCCGCCGCCCCTCCTCCCTGGCATGGCGTGACGACGCAAGGGAGGAGAGGCGGTGGCGCGGCTTCTCCCTGCCTGGCGACGCCAAGCCAGGGAGGCGGAGAGAGCGCCGCCGCCCCTCTCCCTGGCATGGCGTGACGACGCAAGGGAGGAGAGGCGGTGGCGCGGCTTCTCCCTGCCTGGCGACGCCAAGCCAGGAGGCGGAGAGAAGCCGCGCCGCCGCCCTCCTCCCTGGCATGGCGTGACGACGCAAGGGAGGAGAGGCGGTGGCGCGGCTTCTCCCTGCCTGGCGACGCCAAGCCAGGAGGCGGAGAGAAGCCGCGCGCCGCCCCTCCCTCCCTGGCATGGCGTGACGACGCAAGGGAGGAGAGGCGGTGGCGCGGCTTCTCCCTGCCTGGCGACGCCAAGCCAGGGAGGCGGAGAGGAGCCGCGCCGCCGCCCCTCCTCCCTTGGCGTGTGGCGCGGCTTCTCCCTGCCTGGCGACGCCAAGCCAGGGGCGGAGAGAAGCCGCGCCGCCCCTCCTCCCCCTGGCATGGCGTGACGACGCAAGGGAGGAGAGGCGGTGGCGCGGCTTCTCCCTGCCTGGCGACGCCAAGCCAGGGAGGCGGAGAGAAGCCGCGCCGCCGCCCCTCCTCCCTGGCATGGCGTGACGACGCAAGGGAGGAGAGGCGGTGGCGCGGCTTCTCCCTGCCTGGCGACGCCAAGCCAGGGAGGCGGAGAGAAGCCGTGCCGCCGCCCCTCCTCCCTTGCGTGGCGTGATGACGCAAGGGAGGAGAGGCGGGGGTGCGGCTTCTCCCTGCCTGGCGACGCCAAGCCAGGGAGGCGGAGAGAAGCCGCGCCGCCGCCCCTCCTCCCTTGCATGGCAGGACGACGCAAGGGAGGAGAGGCGGCGGCGCGCTTCTCCCTGCCTGGCGACGCCAAGCCAGGGAGGCGGAGAAAAGCCGTGCCGCCGCCCCTCCTCCCTTGCGTGGCGTGACGACGCAAGGGAGGAGGGGCGGCGGCGCGGCTTCTCCCTGCCTGGCGACGCCAAGCCAGGGAGGCGGAGAGAAGCCGCGCCGCCGCCCCTCCTCCCTTGCGTCATCACGCCACGCCAGGGAGGAGGGGGGGCGGCGGGACTCCTCTCTGCCTCCTCCCTGGCTTGGCGTCGCCAGGCAGGGAGAAGCCGCGCCACCGCCCCTCCTCCCTTGCGTCGCGCCAGCCCCGCCAAAAAGGGGTGGGTGGGGCGCAGGACGCGCGGCAGGAGGGCGCCTCTCCTCCTCGCCCCGCCCTCCTTCCTTCAATCCGGCGAGGAGGCGGGGGCGGGGAGGGCGAAACCAGGGGCGGGGAGGGGCGGGGGCAGACCCTTTGGCCTTGGGCGGCAAAGGGGCCTGATCCGGGCCTGACAAGGCTGTTTATCACCACCGTGCTGCCTCGACTCAGACCTTAAGAAGAGGACCGCAAACCCACGGCTTGCACCTCTGAAACCCCAAAACTAAATGGCGGTGCCCAGAATGGGACGCAGTGGGATTATTCCAGGGAAAGTGGCTTGGCCAAGGCAGACTAGAAGGGAGCATGGGGAGCATCGTGCCTTCCCTGGATCATCACGAGGCCCCTCTGGATGGAGGCCAGAATAATCCCAAGGGCTTTTTTTTAACCGCCGCATGGCATTCCTGACCCCTGTTCCCCTTCCTCCCCACAAAGATGACTCCAAGGTCTCCCCCCCCCCATCCTGCTCTCGAGCCATAAAACAAAACCCCTTTACTAGGCTGATCAATAGGCTGATCAAGCCACGGTCATCTCAAGACTGGACTACTGTAACACCCTTTACATTGGCCTGCCCTTGTCAGTGATCCGGAAACTTAAGCTCCTCCAGAATGCCGCTGCACAATTTCTCACGGGGGCTCCAGTGAGATGTCACATGACACCCATCCTCCAGCAGCTCCATTGGCTTCCGGTCGAGCAACGGATCACCTTCAAGGCCGCTGTATCTGAGGGACCGTCTCCCCCAACCCCAGAGGTCACTTTATTCCGAACAAATGAACCTCCTTGAAGTGCCGACCTTCAAAGCAATCCGCCTGACATCGACCCGGGGCAGAGCCTTTTCTGTAGTGGCGCCGTCAATATGGAACACTCTTCCTAGCGATGTACGGGCCACGCAGGACCTTCTCTCCGTCCGCAAGGCCTGCAAGACTCAGCTTTTCCGGCTAGCCTTGGATTGCGAGGCCAGAAATCTTTTTAAAGCTAGTTTAATAGGTATGCTTTTACCTCTGTGTGTTTTTACTTGGCTGTAAGCCGCTCCGAGCCCTCGGGGAGGGAGTGGCCGCGTACAAGGCCAAATAATACATAAATAGATAAATAAAAACTGCCAAACCAAAATGCAACTCATTTGCTTTTACCAATTCGCAAAATCATAACTCTAACGACCTTGTTATTCAACCCTAAAACACCCCCTCTGGGTAATATAATAATCCCATTTTGTAGCAAGCACCCCTTTTCCTTAGATAGGCTTCCACAACCCCCCCCCTCCCCCTCAAAAGATTATCAACAGCTCCCTTGAGCAAGGAGTGTTCCCGGGGGGGTTGAAAGAGGCCATGGTAAGACCGCTGCTGAAGAAGCCGAATCTAGACCCTTCGGCTCCCTCCAATTACCGACCTGTGTCTAATTTGCCTTTTTTAGGCAAGGTGATTGAGAGGGCAGCAGCGGATCAGCTGCAGCGGTTCTTAGACGACACAGCTGGACTCGATCCCTTCCAGTCCGGCTTCCGTATTGGGCATGGGACGGAGACCGTGCTTGTCGCCATTACAGACCAACTTCACCTCCAGCTGGACCAGGGCGGGTCAGCCCTGCTCGTGCTGTTAGATCTCACGACAGCGTTTGATACGGTAGATCACGCATTATTGGCCCACCGTTTAGCCATGACTGGGGTGAGGGGGACTGCCCTTAAATGGGTGGCCTCCTTCCTCCAAGATCGGAGAGGGGGGAGGAGGTCTCTGGAAGACTCCCATTAAGTTGTGGGATCCCCCAGGGGGCCATCCTCTCGCCCTTATTATTCAACATCTATATGCGTCCGCTGGCCCAGCTGGTTCGCGACTTTGGTCTGGAGTGTTATCAGTACGCGGATGACACCCAGCTTCTGCTGAGAATGGACGGCAGGCCCGACACCGTACCCGATTGTTTCCAACGATGCCTCGAAGCCGTGACTGGTTGGCTGCGTGCCAGCCGGCTGAAGGTGAACGCGTCGAAGACGGAGATCTTGTGGCCTGGTCGACCTGGGCTGGATGAGTGCCGCTTGCCTACCCTGGGTGGCGAGCAACTTAGCCTGTCTTCCCTTGTAAAGAGCTTGGGTGTCCAGTTGGACCCTTTGCTGTCCACGGAGACCCAGGTCTCCACGGTCAGCAAAACTTCGTTTTACCATCTGCGACAGGCTAGGCGACTGGCACCCTACCTGTCCAGGGAAGACCTGGCCATGGTGATCCAAGCGACGGTCATCTCGAGGCTGGATTACTGTAATGCCCTCTACGTCGGCCTTCCCTTGTTGACAATCCGGAAACTCAAGCTGGTGCAGAATGCTGCTGCTCGCTTGCTGGTGGAGGCACCAGTGAGGGAGCACATCACTCCCATCCTTCGGCAACTGCACTGGCTTCCCATCGAGTACCGAATTGCCTTCAAGGTGCTAGTTCTAACCTTTAAGGCCTTACACGATCTAGGGCCTGCGTACTTGAGGGACCGCCTTACCCCGTACGTTCCCCCGAGATTACTGCGCTCAGAGGAGCAGAATCTACTAGAAATTCCATCAATCCGCTCATGCCATTTATCCACAACTAGGCAGCGAGCCTTCTCTGCTGCGGCTCCGGTGTTGTGGGACTCCCTTCCAGACGACACCCGAGCGATCCCAGAGCGCGTCGCTTTTCGGAGGGCTTGCAAGACCGCCCTTTTCAGATTGGCTTTTAACTAAACTGGTCTGTCCTGGTGTGTTTTATGCCTCGAGTTTTTAAGGAATCTTCAATTCCTGCTATTTTATTACTGTTACACTATTGTGTGTTTTATCATGTGCTGTATGTTTTATTGTATGTTGTGATCCGCCCCGAGCCTGCAGGGAGGAGCGGCATATAAAAATGAATGAATAAATACATAAATAAATATATTTATTTATTTATTATTCGGTTTTGTATTCCGCTCCTCCCGGCAGGCTCGGGGCGGATCACAAAGTACACACAACAAAAGGCATACTACAATAATAAAACAGCATCATAAAACATATCATAAAACATACAGTAAAAACATGGTATGTATAAATAAAACCACACTCAGAATCCCCTCTGCCCTTCCTCCGGCACATTTTCCTTGACATCTTCCCTAAGACTCCTTTGGTTCCAAAACTTAAAATGCATCTAGATCTCTTTTTCTGTTTCAAGGGTCAAAACTGCACCTTGCCCTACACTGCAACTCTTTTGCTAGATTGTTTTACCTCTGACCTTTGACACAGAGGCCCCTCTTCTGTCAATTTGCTCTGTCAAAACAACACCACATTCAAAGGCTATCTTCCCTCATTGGGTCCATTTTCCTTTAAGGTAACCTTAAACATCTTTAGCCCTTCCATGGCTTAAAGACAACAACAACAACAACAACAAGCAGCTTAGCAAGCTTCCACGCCGGTGACCCTCCTCCCCCTCCCCCTATGGGGGTTTTCTTTTCTTCATCCACCAGGGCATACTTTCCCAGAGAATGGGGATATTCCCACACCCTTAGTCTCTCGGCATGACTTCGCGAACGAAGATTCTTAGGAAGGACTCATCCCACGCTTTTTACAAGCATGTTGATGACTTAAAAGGCCAATCTGAGATAGGCAAGTTCGGTTGCAGAAAGCACAGCAGAAAGTCTCCTTGGGTGATGTTGTTTCCAAGTTGCGGTTCTTTCTGTGTTATCGTTTCTCTTCGAGACCCGTTCGGCGTGCCTTCTCGAAAGAGGCCGCAGCATTGTGGGTAGTGCGCCTCCATGCCTCCCGATGTGAGGCCAGGGTGGACCATTGTTGGTGATCAGTCTGGCTGAGCCTGAGATGTTGTTTCAGGGAGTCCTTATATCTCTTTGGGGGGGCACCTCTCTTGCGCTGACCTGTGGCGAGTTCACCATAGAGTAGTATCTTTGGGAGGCGGTGGTCCTCCATCCTAGAGACCTCGTGCCCTGCCCAGCGCAGCTGTGTTCTCAAGAGCGTGGCCTCAACGCTGGTGACCCCTGCTTGCTCAAGGACAGCAACACTCGTCACATAGTCAGTCCAGTGTATATTTAGGATTGTGCGAAGACAGCGCTGATGAAAGCGTTCGAGGAGTTGTAGGTGTTGGCGATAGGTGACCCATGTTTCAGACCCATAGAGGAGAATAGACAGTACGGTAGCTCTGTACACACTGACTTTGGTGCTTTGCCTCAGGTGCTTGTTGCTCCAGACCAGGGGTGCTCACACTTTTTCAGCATGCGAGCTACTCTTAAAGCAACCAAGTCCAAAAGATCTACCTGTCCCCGCCGCCGCAGGCTCCCGCGCACTCCTGCCACCGCGCGCACACGCCACCGCACGTGCTCCTGCTGCTGTTTTCCACCCACGCAGCGCTTCTTCCGCCTGCGGGGCATTGCAGGAAGGAGAAAGCACAAGGCGGGGCATCCAGAGGGAGCACTCCACCCTGCCTGTCTCCCTCTAGAGGCCCCACCTCGTGCTTCCTCCTTCTGACAATGCCCTGCAGGCGAAAGAAGCCCCGTGAGAGCGGAAGCCAGCAGCAGGAGCACGTGTGCACGCAGGGTGTGTGCGCGCAAGGCAGGAGCGCCCCATCCGGCTGCTGAGGCCCGAAGATCACCTGGAAGAGGGCCGAAGATCTACTAGTAGCTCCCGAGCTACCTAATGAGCACCCCTGCTCCAGACTCTTTTGTGAAGCCTTCCGAATGCACTCTCTGCCTTTGCTAATCTGTGATCTCTCTCTTTGTCAATCTTGGCGTCTGAAGAGATGATGCTTCCCAGGGAGGTGAACTGCTGAACGGACTTAAGCACAGATGTGCCTATGCTGACGTGGGGATGACGGTGTTCTTCCTGTGGTGCGGGCTGGTAGAGGACTTCCGTTTTCTTCAGGCTGACCTCCAGCCCAAACAGTTCTGCAGCTGCTGCAAAGCAGGATGTGAGGCGCTGCAGGGCCGCTTCTGAATGGGCGACAAGGGCAGCATCGTCAGCAAAAAGCAGCTCACGGACGAGATAGTTCAGAGTCTTAGTGCGAGCCCTCAGGCGGCTTGAGTTGAACAAGCTGCCCTCAGTACGATAGCGTATCTCTATGCTGCCTTCTTCTTGTAGGTCTGCTGTAGCCCTTTGGAGCATCATGCTGAAGAAGACCCTTAGCACTCCTTTAAAATTAGTCTGGGCCTGTTTGCCTTTCCTGATTTTTCTATCTTATTTCTCCATGATACTCTAACACATTCTGTCTCGCTTTCAGGAAACAAAATCCTGTCGGGTATCCTGTTTGTGATGCCAAAAAGGTGGCAACCTGTGCCCCATGGGGTCACACTCCCCCTCAGGACAGAGGCCCGCAGTTTGGGCGTCCTCCGGGATTCAGCGTGGACGGTGCCTGGCAGCTGTGATGGGCTGGATGGGAGCTAGCAATCCAAAGCTTGACCCCGACTGGACAGAGGTCCTCCTGGTTGGTTGGGAAGCCGGATGGGGTGGGGGCTGGCAATGTGTGCTTGATGGGGTGACACTCCCCCTGAGGACACAGGCCCGCAGTTTGGGGGTCCTCCTGGATCCCGTGCGGGCCTTGGAGGCCCAGGTGGTGGAGGTGCCCAGGAGGGCATTCCTTGCACAATTGGAACTTGTGCGCCACCTTCCTTGAGAAGCCGGATCCGGCCACAGTGGTCCATGCCTCAGTAACATCCCGGGTGAATGACTGCAAGGTTTTGTTACGTGGGGGTGCCTTTGAAGATAGAGCTACAAGCTCCTTCTGTGGAGGCTTTGAAACAGAGGCTGGGTGGCCATCTGTCGGGGGTGCTTTGAATGCGATTGTCCTGCATCTTGTCAGAATGGGGTTGGACTGCATGGCCCACGAGGCCTCTTCCAACTCTAGGATTCTAGGATTCTAAGGCGGCTCAGAAATCACCAGGCGAGGTGACTGGCAGGAGCGGATTGCAGGGAGCAGCCCACTCACTCACTCCCTTGTGGACACGGCTCCACTGGCTGCCTGTGTGTCCCCGGGCCCAATTCAAAGGGCAGGTTATTACCTACGACAGGGGTGCTCATTATGGTGATCTTCGGCCCTCTTCCAGGTGATCTTTGGGCCTCACCAACCAGAAGGTGCACTCCTGCCATGCGCGTGCACGTGTGCTCCCGCCGCCGCCTTTGCGGGGCTTCTTTTGCCAAAATGAGGCTTTAGTGGGCCTCGCCCTCCCTCGCCCTCGAAGGAGAAAGGTGGCGAGGGCCCACGGGAGAGAGAGGGGGGGGGGCTCACCAGAGCCGGCTAGGAAGAGCCACCCCCCTCTCTCTCCCGTGGGCATGGACTGCCACCAGTGGGAGGGGTCCTCCTTCCTGCCAGCCGTCCACTTGGGCGTCCTTTCTGAGTGACACCCTCGAAAGGAAGGAAGGAAGGGCGCCCCCCGCTGCATCTGACACTTTGAGGAAGCACCTCTACCACACTTCCTTCTCCTGCACAGGTAAGGCAGCCTCGAGGGCGGAGGGAGGGGGAGGCTGCTGTGGGAGGCTCCAGCCTCACGTGGGTCCCTCTCTCGGTTGAGTTTCCCGGCCCTGGCAGGAGCCAGGCGGCCCCTCTTCGCAGCCCTGCGCCTTCTGAGCCGCCGCCCGCCATATCTGGCCGGAACGCTGGTGGGTGCGCCTATAAATACCCTCCTGCTGCGTGCGTGGGAGGGGCCTGCTGTGCACGCAAGAAGCAGGACGGAATGGGGACTTCCTGCTTCGCGAAAGCACGCAGCAGGAAGGAGAAAGGCAACGAAGACATTAAGAGAGAGAGAGCGCGCAGGCAAGGAGGATCCCCTTCCTGGGTGCGCGCGGCCGCGAGTTCGTGGGCAGGCAAGAAAGAAGCCCCGCTCGGACGGAAGGCTGCAGTAGGAGCCCGCGTGTGTGCCACAAAGACGCTTACATGCACAACAGGTGATCTTTTCAACTTGATTGTTCATATAGTAGCTCGCATGATGAAAAAGTGTGGGCACCCCTGAGCTACGACCTCCTAAACACTTTGGGTCCTGCTCCGTGGAGGGTGAGAGCAAGTGGACATCACAATCATCACAACAAGCACTTTATGGGGCGGGTGACACGGGGACCAAGCCCAAGGTCAACAAAGGTTCCAAATAACACGGTTGAAAACACATAACGGTAAAATGTATTAAAACAGTAAAAGCAATAAAGGGTGCAAAAAGTGGGCATGTGCAGATCAGGGAGGACGGAGGCGGGAGAAGGGCTTGTGATGTAAATACCTGATATGCAGGATGTGTTTCATTCACTGGACCAAACTTGGCACAAATACCCAATCAGCCCAAATTTACTTACTTAGGCGATCCCTCGTAGCTCGGGGATGATGGTCTTCCAGACGTGGTGTCTTGGCGGTGGGTCTGCGGATGGCTGTGGAGCCCTGTTCTTGACCCACACGGTCTCCTGCAGTGAGGACATCGGTTTCCAGATGGCAATGATCTTCACTGCCCAAAATTGAATACCGGTGGGGTTGGGGGTTGGTTGAGTTTGTCATTTGGGAGTTGTAGTTGCTGGGATTTACAGTTCACCTTCAATCAAAGAGCATTCTGAACTCCACTAAGGATGGAATTGAATCAAACTTGGGACACAGAGCTCCCATGACCAACAGCAAATACTGGAAGGGTTTGGTAGGCATTGACCTTTGAGTTTTGGAGTTGTAGTTCACCTACATCCAGAGAGGACTGTGGACTCAAGCAATGATGGATCTGGACCAAACTTGGTATGCATACTCAGTATACCCAAATGTGAACACTGGTGGAGCTTGACATTTGGGAGTTGTAGTTACTGGGATTTATAGTTCACCTACAGTCAAAGAGCACTCTGAACCCAGCCAACAATGGATCTGCACCAAACTTTGCACACTACCTACATGGCCAACATTGAATACTGGTGGGGTTGGGGGCTGTTTTTGAATTCTGGAAGTTGTAGTTCACCAACACCAAAAAGGAAGAGAAGGACAGGTGGAGAGATCTTCAAAAGGGTTCCTAAGACCTCTGAAAGGCCCCTTGCTGCCCCCCCAAGGGTCCCGCCTGTTGAGATTTTAAAAAATGTAAGTGGGCTAATTATTTTGTAAAATGTAAGAAAATGTAATAATATGCAATGGGACTACTCTGGGTAAGTTTGTAGCAAACTTAGAAGCATCCAGAAAGTGCTAGTAGGATTACAGCTGTTGGTGCTTTGCAGCTGTTCCTCTATATCAGTGTTTCTCAACCTGGAGGTCGGGACCCCTGGGGGGGGGGGTCGCCAAAGATCATCATCATTATTTTCTGTTGGTTATGGGGGTTCTGTGTGGGAAGTTAGGCCCAATTCCATCGTTGGTGGGGTTCAGAATGCTCTTTGGTTGTAGGTGAACTGTAAATCCCAGCAACTACAGTTCCCAAGTGTCAAGTCTATTTCCCCCAAACTCCAACCAGTGTTCACATTTGGGCATCTTGAGCCTTCATGCCAAGTTGGGTCCAGGTCCATCATTGTTTGAGTCCACAGAACTACAACTCCAAAATTCAAGGTCAATGCCCACCAAATCCTTCCAGTATTTTCTGTTCGTCATGGGAGTTCTGTGTGTCAAGTTTTGGGTCAACTCCATCATTAGTTGAGTTCTGAATGCTCTTTGATTGTAGGTTAACAGTAAATCCCAGCAACTACAATTCCCAAATAACAAAATCAATCTACACACACCCCAACACCCCCCCCCCAAAACCAGTATTCAAATTTGGGCGTATCAGGAATTTGTGCCAAATTTGGTCCAGTGAATGAAAATGCATCCTATCAGATATTTACATTACGATTCATGAAGTAGCAAAAATAATTTTATGTTTGGGGGTCACCACAACATGAGGAACTGTATTAAGGGGTCATGGCACTAGGACCGTTGAGAATCACTGCTCTATCTAATCAGGCGCATGAGATGCTGACTTTGGTTGGGGTTTTGAGCTGAAGAGAAGCCAGCGTGGAGTGTTTGGAAAAGCCGTTTTGAAAAGGAGGCAAGGAGACATGTTTGTTTCTCCTTTGGCGTTTGGGAAGACACAGCAACCGCTATCTTTGGGCAGCCAGCCTGGAAGAAGCATTGCTTTCGTTCGTGTTTCAAAGGACTGAATGTAAGACTGTTGTTTTTCCTGCAATTTACTGCATAAGAAGAATCTGTGGCAGTAGCAGCATGTTTTGTTAAAGCTATACTGTCTTATTATTTTGCCAAAGTATATTTTTTGATAAAGAGTTTTCTTTGGAAGAACAAAAGACTCTTGTGACATTATTTAACTACAGAGACCTTAAAAGGAGTAAAGAGGAACCAGTTTACTTGACTAAGCAGTGCTCAGATCCAAATAGAAATTTCAATAGGTGGTAGCAGAGGATGGTTCAGAGTTTCTGTTTTTGTTGGAAGCTGGTCTAGCCTTTCCGTTCTCTCTGGTAGTTGGTTGTTGTTTTTTTTTCAAAGACAGTATACAAGAGCTGCAAAAGAGGTAGACATCCTTGTGAAGATGAGTACATCATTTGTTTCCCTGGGAGGCCTTGCGTTGGAGCGTCTTGCAGCCTCCAATTATGCTACTTGGGCCGTAAAGATGAAAAGTGTGCTTATCAGGGAAGATTTATGGGATGTTACATCGTCGCCTTTAGCAGATGACGCCTCAGCAGCTGTGAAGAGGGCAAGTGATAAAGCCCTGGCAACTATTCTGTTGTGTGTGGACAACTCCCAGCTGGCGTATGTACATGGAATCCTCACCGCTCATGAGTGCTGGCGGAAGCTGAGAGACGTTTATCACGCTTCAACGGCCAGTGCAAAGATAATCCTCACCCGGCAACTCTACAATTTGAAGCTTCATAAAGGAGAAGATATAATGAAGCATAGTGATACAATGCGTCGCCTGTTTGTGGAACTGGAGGACAGGGAGGTGAGTTTTTCCAACTCCCACCAAGCTTGTGTTTTGCTTTCCAGTTTGGATGCGTCGTGGGACAATTTTGTGTTTTCAATGCAGAATGTTCATGAAACTGAGCTATCACTTAATTTTGTTTGCTCCAGGCTTACGGAGCAGGAGAAAAGAAGTGTGTTCCTTAAAGAAACAGCTTCTCCTGCAAAGGGGGCTCAAAGTAGAAATGCCCAGCAGTCAGGAGCAGTATATAGTGTCAGAAGGTGTTATGGATGTGGAGCAGTTTCTCGTGTAATAAGAGATTGTCCCAATAAGATGAAAAAGCAAGCAACGGGAAGGGGTTTTTCTTCCAATAGGGGTGCTCATGTTTTGGTAACAAGAAGTACTAAAGAAGAGAATGTAATAAGTCCTGTGTGGCTGTTAGATTCTGGGTGTACAGAGCATTGTGTAAGTAATATAAAGTTGTTAAAATGTGAAAAAAGCTGATGTAAGTAATGTTACCCTTGCAGATGGGTCAAAAATTAAATGTGAGATCCAGGGGGATGTGTATGTACCTGGGTTAGATAGAGTGCTGAAAAAGGTTCTGTTCATTGAGAAATTGGATTTTTGTTTAGTTAGCATTTCCGGCCTGTGTGCTGAGGGGTATGAAGTGTGCTTTAGGGCAAAAGAATGTGAAGTGTCCTTTAAAGGAAAGCACTGTGTTACGGGCAGATTGGTAAACAAAATGTACCAGTTTACTAAAGGAGCGAAAGTGTTTAAAGTGCAAGGAACTGAAAACAAGCCTCTTCATGATGAGTGTATTCACTATTATCATAGAGTGTTGGGACATGTTAGCTTTAAAGCTATAAGACAGCTTGCTAAGGTAACAAATTTAAACCTTAAGCCCTGTGATAATTATTTGGACTGTGCTGTCTGTTCTAAGGAGAAAGTAAAAAGGTGTTCCATTCCAAAGCAAAGCAACAGGCAAACAACAAAGTCATTTGAGCTTGTTCATATAGATCTGGCGGGTCCAATGTGCAAGAGTTTTGGAAATGCATCCTATTTCCTTGTGTTAGTGTATGATTTTACCTGCTACACCTATTGTTATTTTTTGAAACAAAAGTCCCAAGCTGGGTACAAAATAAAGGAATGGGTTAACATGGTTGAAAGGTGGGGTGTTTCCAGACAGAAAGGGGTGGTGAGTTCACTGTGAAGTGGTTAGAGAACTGGTTAATTGCCACCGGGATTCGACATCAACTTACGAATCCATATAGTCCAGAAGAAAATGGCGTGGCAGAACGAAAAATCGGGGTCTTAAAAACAATGAAAAATTGTTTGTTGAATGATGCAAAGATGAGTGAAACGTACTGGGCTGAAGCTATAAATATGGCTGTACACATTGTAAATAGATCATGGAGTTCAGTGTTAAATGAAACACCATATTTTTTGTTGTTCAAAAGGAAGCCTATTTTTTCTTATTTTCGTAATTTTGGTTGTTTTGCCAATGTCCATATTCCATCACAGTATAGAAATAAGAATCAACGTAAGTGGAGGAATCTAAGGTTTTTGGGTTATGCTGAAAAAACTAAAGGTTTTCGTTTTGACTTAGGAAATGGAAAAGTTTTGATTTCAAGAAGTGCTAATTTTGAGAAACATCAGGGATGGGTTGATATTCATCAGAATTCTGAAGTATTCTTCCCAATTCAACAGAGACCAGTATCCCAGGGGTCAGAGTTAGCTAAAACAGCTGTGCCCAGTAGTGGGATAAAAACAGAAGTAGTTGAAGAAGTGTCTGAGGAATCTGATGTTTTACCTGAAGAAATGGCTAGCAGTGAGCAACAGGAAAGTGTTGAGGTTGAAGTGGAACCTGAATCTGGTCTGAGGAGAAGTCAGCGCTCCAATAAAGGAGTGCCACCAGATAGGTTCATGGTACAGTGTGTATTGACAGAAGAGAATCAAGGTGTATGTTTTGAGCCTCAAACATACAGTGATGTGTTGAAATGTGATTCGGTGGAAAGAAGTCACTGGAAGAAGGCTATGGACACTGAGTATAAATCTTTAGTTGATTTAGGAGTTTTTGAGATTGTGTCCAGACCGGTTGGGAAACCAGTAATTGGTTCCCGCTGGGTATTCAAGAAAAAGGTATTGTCTGATGGTTCTTTTAAATACAAGACAAGATTAGTCACACAGGTTTGTTCACAGGTTATGCATGAGTCGTATGATGAAACATTCGCTCCTACCGCAAAGGCTGAGTCATTGAGGGTGTTAGTGGCCTTGCAGTAGAAACGCAAGGAATTGCAGTAAAATGCAATGATAGAACACAATTGCCAAGTGCAGTAAATCAAATGGACACAAGATGGTGCTGTGGCCAAGCATAAACAACACAATATGGTATAGGATCTATACGGCAGTAAATAAACAGTATTATTAATAGACCAGTATGTCTCTCTTATATATGGTAATGCAAGTAGAGGCTCACCCGAGCGTAATCCATATAACTTATAAACATCTATGGTAAGCTATTATACATTCATGTGAATGGAGAGCATGCAACACGATAAGTACTACAACTCCCAGCTGTATAGCGCCCGTGGCGGAAGTGACGCGCCGATGTATCCGCTGCCCGCTGCTATCCCTGTGGCCGTGATGATGCGTTTCCGGGGCCTACAAGTTCCAGAAGCCCTTGCGATTAGAAGGGGGAGGTCCTCGAGGTCTCGCGATGTGATGCTCCGCTTTGTTTACCTCCCGGGCGAGTTCAACTACACTCGTGAATCTCGCGATATTGCGACTGACGGACAACTCACGCGCTGCGAGACCAGGGTTGCGTAGTCTCGCGGGAGTTCGCCAAAGGATCAAAAATAATAATAATAACCAAATTAAACAAGTTGCTGGTTTAAAGTAGGGCTATGTAGTGTAGATGTGCCCTTGCAGTAATGATATGGGTCTCCAATATGTGGCACGCTCAGGCTGAGTGCCTCCCTGCGACGGCGATGCCGAACCAGGTAATACAATGATGAACAGCTGCCGATCCTGTGTAAATGCCGGCTAGTATCTGAAATAATCGCTGTCCCGCTAGTAATATAATAATTCCAATCTTCTTGGTAAATATCAATTAGAGGTGCACCACCTATACAAGGTGAGCAGCAGTGTTCCAAGTCGCTCAGAAATAAATCCAAACGCAGTTGTTTTCCATGGTAAATCACAATATATTCAAAGTTCAATCTTTCATAAACATAATTTTCAAAGTGTAGGTAATGAGCATGGTACGAGTCTACGGGTAGAGGCCAGACGTATATGAGTCTAGGCAGTGTAAGGTACCAGCCCGTTTCGCTAGAGTACAAAGGTGTGTACCAGATGCTTCATCAGGACTCTCATGGCAGATTACCAACACATCTACAATAAAATAAACGGAACAATCATCAGCATAATGCACAAAACCAAGTACAAAGGAGGCCAATATAACATTAATACATTCAATAGTGGCAATTGCCAATCATACATTTAAAATACATACCAGCATAAGATGTATGAAGGGTGCAACAATCAGCACAACAGCTCAATGACCCATTCACAATGGAAGGTCAGTAACACAAAACAGGTAAGAATTATATAATTATGACATAGTCAGATAATTATGTAATTAAGGCAGAGATGCTCAGCTGCTCGTTGAGACCCTTAGGGTGCTCAGAACCTACTAATTGAATCCAGGATGTTTCTGCCCTTAAAAGGGCTTTCCTGCTGTCAGCATGTGGAGCACAGTTAACCTTTTGCAGTCCCATTACTCTTAAGGAGTTCTCTGAGTGTCTCATGCTATTAAAATGAGAGTACAGAATGCTATCCGTTGCGCCAGTCCTGATTCTAGAACGATGTTCAGTTATTCGAATTCTAAGAGTTCTACTCGTTTGTCCAATGTAAACGAGATTACACGGAAAGAAGATGGCATAGACCACCCCGGGGATGGTACACGTGGTGAAACTCTTCACATCGAAGGTCTTTTGTTTGTATGTATGGGCTAGGGCTTTACTTGAGTCAATCAATTTACAAATTCCACAATGCCCACATGGTCTGCAGCCGGGTGTCAGAGCACTCCTTGTGGTGTGTACGGAGTGGTCCATGTGTGTTAGTATTTCACCGATGTTTCTGGTGCGTCGATAACCGATCATGGCGGGCTGTTGTAGACCAGGGATGGATTTTAAGAGGTGCCAATATTTTTTTTACAATATTGTTAATATCTCGACTATGCGGGGTTAGCGCCAGTGGCCACACAAGTCGATTAGCAGAAGGTTTCTTAGCAGCGGATTGTAGTAACTTGTCTCTCGGGGTGTGGTCCATCTTGGATCTGGCGTTATGCATAACTTGTCTGGGGTATCCTCTTTCAATAAAATTGTCCGACATTCTATTGACTTCAATGTGATAATCCTTATCGAAAGTAGAATTCCGTTTGGCCCTCAAGAACTGTGAGAACGGGAGGTTGTTTTTTAATGCATGCACATGAAAGCTTCTGAAATGCAAATAGGAATTCCTCTCAGTTGGTTTATGGTAGGTTCTGACTCCTAGGTTATGATTCCGGGTCTTGAATACTGAGACGTCCAAGTAATTAACTTCAGAACGACTTGATTCCATTGTGAATGAAATATTCTGATGCCAAGAATTCATCCAATGTAGTAAGTCAGGTAAGTTGGTGTTGGGTCGTACCACGAGGAAGATGTCATCGATATATCGCCAATACGTCTTTAAACCTGGAAATTTATACTTACTGTCCGTTGTATAGAGGTGTGAAGCCTCCAAATGTCCCATGAATAGATTGGCGATCGAGGGGGCAACCGGTGAGCCCATGGCGACCCCTTGGGTTTGTAAGTAGAAGATTCCGTTGAATTTGAAATAATTATATTCTAGTACGCAATCCAAGAGTTCTAATAGATAGGTAGTGGGGAGGTTATGAACAGATGGTCTTCTATCGAGTGTGTCTGCTGCTACGGTCCTGGCTTCTTCCAGTGGGATATTTGTGTAGAGTGAAGCAATATCAGCTGCCACTAGGATGTCATGGTTATCGATAGGTGCACCCTCGATTTTCTTGATGAAGTCACACGTATCTTTAATGTAACTAGGTATTGTCTTGACAAAAGGTTGTAATTGAAAATCAAGGAACTTGGCTAGGGGTTCAGTGATGCTATTGGTACCCGAAATGATGGGTCTACCCAACGGTGGCCTTGGAGCTTTATGCACCTTGGGAAGGGTGTAAAACAATGGTATACGGGGAAACTTATTGTTAAGATATTCAGCCATTTTCGGGTTAATATACCCCATGGTTTCACCATCATATATGATGTCCGATATAATTTTGGAAAACCTGGTGGTTGGGTCCTTAGTTAGTTTCTTATAACACTGGTTGTTGTTCAGTTGTCTTAGGGCCTCATTCGTATAATCCGTTTTGTTAAGGCATACTAGGGCCCCGCCTTTGTCTGCCCGTTTCCATACAATGTCAGGGTGGTTGCCCAGGCGTTCCAAAATGGTGATATCTTCGTCAGAAAAGTTACGGCTGTGTTTATCCTTATGATGGTCAATATCCACAATTTCCCTAGTTACCAAATTCTCAAAATACCTTAATTTCTTGGGACACTGCGCTGGGGGTAAATGTGCTATTGGTCGGGATATAAAAAGAATCAGTCTGAGTGCTGGTAGTAGTAGCTTCTGCAAAGAATTCTCTAAGACGTATTTTACGAAATAAATGAGCCAACTCTTGTCTAATTTTTAAGTCAGAACACCCTGGTGTCAAGACAAAGGATGCCCCTTTATTCACTAAATCCAGTTCCCGTGCAGTCAAATGATGATTAGAAAGATTCATAACTAGGTGTCGTGCCGTCTGCCCCGACCCCTGTGAAAATTTAGAGATCGATAGTTCTGATTTTGATTACGGTTGCGACTACGGAGTGAGTACTCATTTCTTGGTTCCAACCCTCCTGAAGCCACAGTGTTGCAGCCCTGTTCCCCTGAATTATTAGAATTGAGGGATTCAAAAGAGATTTGTCTACTCCCCGGTCTGGAGGTATTTTGGAAGAAAAACGTATAGACTCTTTTCTCCTTGTAGTCATTTTGATCCCGTCTATATTTCTTTATCTTATATTGTTTGGCCTTAGCAGAACAGTATGATTTCAAAATGAGACATTTTAATTTTGAGACAGCCTACTTGAACGCTAAACTTGATGGAGAGATTTACTTAGAACCGGCACCAGGTTTTGAAGTTAGCCACAACAATGTGTATAGGCTGAGAAAGGCTTTGTATGGATTACGGCAATCTGCCAGATGTTGGCATCAATGAAGTTTTGTTGAAATTAGGTTTTTCCTCTAGCGTGGCTGATTCATGTGTCTATACGAGAAGTAAAGGAGTAGAACAAGTATTCATATTAATTTATGTAGATGACTTGTGTTTGGTGGCTAAGTCGGATGAAGTCCTTAATAAGGTTTTTAAGGAATTAAGTGAGTATTTTAAGTTGAAAGATCTAGGAAGTGTTAAAGAGTATCTTGGAGTAGAAGTGTTGAATTCCACTCAAGGTGTATTCCTTAGTCAGAAAAAAGAAGATACATCAGTTGATTGAAAAAGTTGGGCTGAAGGATGCAAATCCAGTACAGACTCCAATGACTGAAGGTTTTTTGAGTCAGACATGTGAAGAATGTTTTTCTAATGTGCAGTTGTACCATTCCGTGATAGGTAGTGTTTTGCATATTGCAAACTGGACATGGCCTGACATTGCTTATGCAGTTGGCATTTTAAGTAGAAAAGTGGCTTGTCCTACAACCAAAGATTGGTTGGGTTTGAAGAGAGTACTTAGGTATTTAAAAGGAACTGTGAGTTATAGTTTGTTTTATCCTTTGTTGGAAAGTGAGAAGCTGGAAGTTTTTGTTGACAGTTCGTTTGATGAAGAGGGAGACAGGAAATCAGTCACGGGTTATTTTGTCAAGTATGGGGACAAACCCATTTGTTGGAGATCCAGAAAACAGAGTTCGGTTGCCATGTCAACAGCGGAGGCAGAATTTGCTGCTCTCTCGGAAGTAGGGAATGAGTTAATTTGGATACAGCCGTTGTTAAGTGACATGGGCCTTAATTTTGAAAAACCCATAGTGGTGAATGAAGACTCACAGACCTGCATAGCTTTGGCCATGAATGAGAGCATGGAAAGCAAAACTAAATACATTGCAGTAAAATACCAGAATGTGAGGCACATACTAAAACAGGGTATGATTGTACTACAATACTGTAGGTCTGAAGAGAATGTTGGTGACATATTCACCAAAGCCTTACCAACAATGCAACATAAAGTGTTATGTGCAAAAATGGGGTTAATTGCTGTTAGTGCATAAAATGTAGTATTCTGTGTTTAAATTTTTTTAGTTATCATTGTACAATATAATTAGAAAGGATCCTGTTGAGATTTAAAAAATGCAAGTGGGCTAATTATTTTGTAAAATGTAAGAAAATGTAATAATATGCAATGGGACTACTCTGGGTAAGTTTGTAGCAAACTTAGAAGCACCCAGAAAGTGCTAGTAGGATTACAGCTGTAGGTGCTTTGCAGCTGTTCCTCTATCCAATCAGACACCTGAGATGCTGACTTTTGTTGGGGTTTTGAGTTGAAGAGAAGCCAGCATGGAGTGTTTGGAGAAGCCGTTTTGAAAAGGAGGCAAGAAGATATTTTGTTTCTCCTTTGGCATTTGGGGACACCCTCCTACACCATGTGCTTGGGCCTGAAGAAGGAGCAGGACCCGGCAGCAGTCGCCTACCGGAAGTCCTGCTCTTGGAGGACACTGCCCCCAATTAGGACCACGCGCCTGGACCCGTAAGAGGAACGGGCCCCAGAAGCTGCCACCCACCAGAAGTCCCGCCTTTGGAGGACCTGGCTTCCAACGTGGACCCGCCCCGGAAGCAACAAGACCCCCGGAAGAGGAGGCGGCGACGCCGGAGGCGGAAGAGCAGGACAAAGCTCGCAGCCGGAGTGGCTCCTCTCATGAAGGTCGAGCCCCCAAAGCTGGGCCTCCCACCGTTCCACTGGCGAAGAAACGACTCTCACCGGTGGTGGTAGGGCCTCAGAAGTCCCTCCGATTCAGGACTTTTTGGAGCTCTCCACAGAGGGAGACTCCCAGAGCCCCTGGAACTAGGAGGGAGAGGTCCGCGAGGACTGGCCTTGATGCATCCAGGAGGTTCCCTGCTAGAACCTTCTGGAATGCCAACTATAGACGCAAAGTGTCCCCGCTGGCGAACCCCCAACCCAGGAGATCTGGCATCCTGGTGAGGGGGAGATCGGACCCACAGGCTTGTGGTGACCATCTCCCAATGGATCTGGGGACTCTAAGAACACTGCTGAACTTGTGGGACCCTCCTAGGCTCCCCTCGTTCGATGGTCGCGCCACTGCTGGCTAGACATCTGGATAGCTCACTGACCCATGTGGCCATGAGCCCTGGTCTCCCCTCCCCTGCCTTAGATGTAGTACCTCTCTTTTGTGTTGTATCGTTCTGTTCGTGTACTATGTATTTTATGTTTAATTTAATAATTTGTAAATGCCAAGCTGTGTAAGTTGCCCGGAGCACATATGTGGAGGGCGACTCGTAAATAATAGTTAGTTAGTTAGTTAGTTAGTTAGTTAGTTAGTTAAAAGAGACAGCAACAGCTATCTTTTGGCAGCCAGCCTGGAAGAAGCATGGTTTTTGTTCGTGTTTCAAAGGACTGTGTTGTTTTTCCTGCAATTGACTGCATAAGAAGAATCTGTGGCTGTAGCAGCATGTTTTGTTAAAGCTATACTGTCTTATTATTTTGCCAAAGTATATTTTTTGATAAAGAGTTTTCTTTGGAAGAACAAAAGACTCTTGTGACATTATTTAACTACAGAGAGCTTAAAAGGAGTAAAGAGGACCCAGTTTACTTGACTAAGCAGTGCTCAGATCCAAATAGAAATTTCAACAAACCTACATGGCCAACATTGAATACTGGTGGGGTTGGGGGCTGTTTTTGAATTCTGGAAGTTGTAGTTCACAAACACCAAAAAGGAAGAGAAGGACAGGTGGAGAGATCTTCAAAAGGGTTCCTAAGACCTCTGAAAGGCCCCTTGCTGCCCCCCAAGGGTCCTGCCCCCTAGGTTGAGAAACACTGCCGTGTATGGACCTGCCTGGTCACGGAGATCTTCAGGAGAGGCCCTTCCTTCCCTCGGTCCCACTTCCATCCCAAGCCTGGTTGGTGGGAATGAGAGAGGGGGCTGTCTCGGTGTCTGCCCCTCAACTCTGGAACTCCCTCCTCAAAGAAGCCAAAATGGCCCCCTCTTTGCTGTTTTCCTTTCTGCAGCAGGCTAAATATTTTTATTCAGGCAGGCTTTTAAAGAAGAAGATTTTAAAGGTCAATTCAGGGGTGTTTTGAGCCTTGAGTATGTTTTAATGGTTTTTACCGTTTATATTTAATTCTGCTTTAATGTCTGCATATTTTTATGTTTGTAAGTTGTATGCTGATGTTTTATGTCCAGCTGCTTTGAGTCTCCATGAGGGGAGTTAAAGCAGGCTATAAATCAATAATAATAATAATAATAACCTTTCCCTTCTTCCTTAACCAGGTTAATGATGATTCTATGGAGCCACGTCTTGGATGCAGAAAAGAAACCCATAATATTAGGAAGAAGAAATCCTCTCAAGGTGATGATCTCGCAGAATTCTTGACCTCACAGATAGGAAAGAAAAAAGGAGTCAAGTATCTGTATTGCAATTAAACACCCTTATTACTGTTGATATGATGGAGAAACCCTATACATGCCTAGAGTGTGGACAGAGTTTCACCCGCAGTTCAGGTCTACGTTCACATGAAAGGACTCACACTGGGGAGAAACCCTATAAATGCCTGGAGTGTGGAAAGACCTTTGCTCACAATGGAGATCTATATACACATCAAAAGACTCACACTGGAGAGAAACCCTTTGAATGCCTGGAGTGTGGAAAGAGCTTCACTCAGCGTTCACATCTACATTCACATCAAAGGACTCACACTGGGGAGAAACCCTTTGAATGCCTGGAGTGCGGACAGAGCTTCACTCAGTGTTCACATCTACATTCACATCAAAAGACTCACACTGGGGAGAAACCCTTTGAATGCCTGGAGTGTGGACAGAGCTTCAATCAGCGTTCACATCTACATTCACATCAAAAGACTCACACTGGGGAGAAACCCTTTGAATGCCTGGAATGTGGACAGAGCTTCACTCGGCGTTCAAATCTACATTCACATCAAAGGACTCACACTGGGGAGAGACCCTTTAAATGCCTGGAGTGTGGACAGTGCTTCACTGAGAGCGGGACTCTACGTAGACATCAAAGGGCTCACACTGGGGAGAAACCCTATACATGCCTAGAGTGTGGAAAGAGTTTCTCTCGGAGTGAAAATCTACGTTCACATCAAAAGACTCACACTGGGGAGAAACCCTTTAAATGCCTGGAGTGTGGACAGAGCTTTACTCAGAATGGAAATCTACGTAAACATCAAAGGACTCACACTGGGGAGAAACCCTATAAATGCCAAGAGTGTGGAAAGAGTTTCTCTCGGAGTGAAAATCTACATTCACATCAAAAGACTCACACTGGGGAGAGACCCTATAAATGCCTGGAGTGTGGAAAGAGCTTCACTGAGAATGGAAGTATATGCAACCATCAAAGGGCTCACACTGGGGAGAAACCCTATACATGCCAAGAGTGTGGACAGAGTTTCTCTCGGAGTGAAAATCTACATTCACATCAAAAGACTCACACTGGGGAGAAACCATATAAATGCCTGGAGTGTGGAAAGAGCTTCACTGAGAATGGAAGTATATGTAACCATCAAAGGGCTCACACTGGGGAGAAACCCTATACATGCCAAGAGTGTGGACAGAGTTTCGCTTGGAATTCATATCTACGTTCACATCAAAGGACTCACACTGGGGAGAAACCCTATGCATGCCAAGAGTGTGGACAGAGTTTCGCTCGGAGTTCACATCTACGTAGACATCAAAAGACTCACACTGGGGAGAAACCCTTTAAATGCCTGGAGTGTGGACAGTGCTTCACTGACAATTCAACTCTACGTTCACATCAAAGGGCTCACACTGGGGAGAAACCCTTTAAATGCCTGGAGTGTGGACAGTGCTTCACTGACAATTCAACTCTACGTAGACATCAAAGGGCTCACACTGGGGAGAAACCCTTTAAATGCCTGGAGTGCGGACAGTGCTTCGCTGAGAATGGAAATCTACGTTCACATCAAAGGACTCACACTGGGGAGAAACCTTATAAATGCCTAGAGTGTGGAAAGAGTTTCTCTTGGAGTTCAAATCTACGCTTACATCAAAAGGCTCACATTGTGGAGAAACCCTTTAAATGCCTGGAGTGCGGACAGTGCTTCGCAGAGAATGGAAGTCTACGTAAACATCAAAGGACTCACACTGGGGAGAAACCCTATAAATGCCTAGAGTGTGGAAAGAGTTTCTCTTGCAATTCACATCTACGTTCACATCAAAAGATTCACACTGGGGAGAAACCCTATAAATGCCTAGAGTGTGGAAAGAGTTTCTCTCGCAGTACACATCTACGTTCACATCAAAAGACTCACACTAGGGAAAAATTCTATAAATGCCTGGAGTGTGGAAGGAGTTTCACTCACAGGTCAGGTCTAGGTTCACATCAAAGGATTCACACTGGGGTGAAACAATATAAATGCCTGGAATGTGGACAGAGCTTCACTCAGAGAGGACATCTTAGTTCACATCAAACGATTCACACTGGGGTGAAACAATATAAATGCCTGGAATGTGGACAGAGCTTCACTTTGAATGGAAGTCTACGTAAACATCAAAGGACTCACACTGGGAAGAAACCCTACAAATGACTGGAATGTGGACAGTTTTTCACTGAGAGTTCACATCAAAAGACTCACATTGGGGATAAACCTTTTAAATGCCTGGATAGTGGACAGTGCTTCGCTGAGAATGGAAGTCTACGTAAACATCAAAGGACTCACACTGGGGAGAAACCGTATAAATTCCTAGAGTGTGGAAAGAGTTTCTCCCGTAGTTCAAATCTACGTTCACATCAAAAGACTCACATTGGGGAGAACCCCTTTGAATGCCTGGAGTGTGGAAAGAGCTTCGCTGAGAATAGAAGTCTACGTTCACATCAAAGGACTCACACTGGGTAGAAACCCTACACATGCCTAGAGTGTGGACAGAGCTTTACTGAGACTGGAAATCTTCATATACATCAAAGGATTAATACAGAGTAGAAACCCTATACATGCCTAGAGTGTGAACAAGCTTCAGCTGCAGTTCAGGTCTATGTTCACATCAATGAACTCACACTGGGGAGAAACCCTATAAACCCATAGCGTGTGAAAAGAGCTTCTTGGAGAGTTGAAATCTACATAGACATAGAATTCACATTGGCGAGAGCAGTGGTGTCTGACCCCAGAGACACAGTCGAAGACTTTTCCAAACTTTTAATGTTGGCAATACTCTTTTTAGACATACATCTTTTTGTGACATGATCATTCCGTTTAACTGGAGGGTAAACCAACCCCATATAAGATGTTCAAAATCCCCCCCCCCCCCCCCCTCTCTCTATATATAAATGATCTGTTTGTTTTGAGTGACCATAACTCAAAATCCGCTGGACAAATTGCCACCAAATTTGGCCACAAGTGACCTACTAACTCAAGGAGTGGCCATACCTTTAAAAATCGTTCCTGCGAGGCCGCTCGCAGCGGGTCGAGTGGCAGGGTCAAGTCTCTTTGAAAAACGAATTGGAGTGTGGAGTCCCTCAGGGTGCCATTCTATCTCCCACCCTCTTTAATATCTACATCCAGCCCCTGGCTAATATTGCTAGGAGCCATGGGTTCTCCTGCTACCAATACGCAGACGACACGCAGCTGCTCTTGAAGCTTGACCCAGGGTCATCATCAGTGCCGGACAGTTTCAGCCTAGGATTGAGGGCGGTGACGAGCTGGCTCAGGGCATATAGACTCAAGATCAACCCGGCTAAAACGGAGATCCTCTGGCCGGGTCGTCCCGACCCCCGCCCACCACTTCCACTCTTCGAGGGCGAGTCCCTGGCTCCAGCCCCGGCGGTGAAAAGCCTGGGAGTGATCCTAGACGAAAATCTCACGATGGAGGCCCAGATCCAGGCTGCAGCTAAGGGCGCCTTTTTCCATCTCCGTAGGGCCCGTCGGCTGGCTCCCTACCTTCCACCAGAGGCCTTGAGAACAGTGGTCCATGCCACTGTCGTCTCACGCCTCGACTACTGCAACGCCCTATATGTGGGCCTCCCCAGACAACAACTAAGAGGCTGAAACGTTATCCATAACGCCGCAGCCAGACTCATTACTGGGTCATCAGTGAGGGATCACATTTCCCCATTCTTAAAGAACTTCACTGGCTGCCCCTAGAGTTCAGAGCCCTTTACAAACTCCTGGTGCTCACCTTTAAAGCCCGGCACAACATTGGGCCTTCCTATCTGAGTGACCGGCTGACGGCCCAATGCAGCGAGAGGCCAGCACGCTCCATCAACGGTGACCGCCTGACTACCCCTGGAGTGCGGGAGGCTAGACTGGCGGAAACTCGGCGGAGAGCCTTCTCCGTCGCGGCCCCTTCGACTTGGAACTCACTGCCGCCCACCCTCAGAGCCTCTCCGACTCTATCTGGATTCCGGCCAGCCTTGAAGACCTGGCTCTTCCGCCTAGCGTTCGGGACTGGCTCGGTACCCTGGACTACCTGAGCCACCCCTCCTGTTCATATTCCATGTTTTTAAACTGTTGTACATTGTTCACCCTAGGGTTTTAACTGTTGTAAGTCGCCCGGAGCACCGCCGGTGGAGGGCGACTCACAAATATTAAAGTATTATTATTATTATTATTATTAAAAATGATTTTGTCTTTTGGGAGCATTCTGAACTCTCACCAATGATGGAGTGGACTCAAACAATGATGGATCTTGACCAAATTTGGCACGAATAATCAATATGCCCAAATGTGAACACTGGTGGAGTTTGGGTAAAATAGACCTTGGCATTTGGGAGTTGCAGTTGCTGGGGTTTATAGTTCACCTACAATCAAAGAGCATTCTGAACTCCACCAAAGATAGAATTGGGCCAAACTTCCCACACAGAACTCCCATGACTGCAATAAGTTGGGGGGAGTAGCCGCAGGGAGGAGGGGAGCCAGACGCTGGGCCTTATGCTGTCTTACCCCACAAGCTCCATCTCTTATGATTAGAGCTTTTGAACAAACCATACTACAGGAATCTAAACACATTGATCATCATAACGATAGACATCTTTCTAATTTATCTCTCAATGATTACAATGCTCTTAGGAAGTTAGGAAACCATTCTGAAATTGTATGGAAATAGGCTGACAAGGGGGGAGCGATTGTTAGTCTTAATCGTACAGATTATACTAATGAATACTATAGGCAATTGAATAACACCAATTTTTACACCCGACTTAAAAGTGACCCTACTAAACAATTTTCAAAAGTGATCTTCCATACTGTACAGCAAGGATTAGTCATGGGGTACATTGAGGATAAGACTCCTTAAGCAACATCCCAGAATTCCATGGTTTTACGTACTCCCAAAGATCCAGAAACCTACTTGCCCCCCTGTAGGGAGTTTGGTGTGTGTGTGTGTGTGTGGAGCCAATTGCACAGTATATTGATTCATTTTTGCAACCTTCTGTTAAACTTTCTCTTTTTTAAGAGACACTATTGATTTCATTTCTGAAGTTGAAAACATCAAGGTGGAGGAAGGCGATATACTGATAACAGCAGATGTATCGTCATATACTAACATCCCCCTCCAAGAGGCTCGTGGTATCCTACACATTTAATTTGAGACAATGTCCAATATTCCCTCCCACACATTTTTTGCTTGAGTTAACTGACTGTGTTTTTGATTATAATTATTTTAAGTTTGAGATTTTTTTTTCTTACAGACACAGGGTGTTGCGATGGGGTTGGCATGTACTCCAACTATTGCCAATTTATTTATGGCTGAGCTAGAAGCCAAATATTTGAGTTCTCCCAACTCAATGGCAAACAATATTAAACATTACTATCGCTAAATTGACGATGTTTTTGCCATCTTGAGACTTAACACTAACATAACCCAGTTTACGCAATGGCTCAACTGATAGGCTGATATTGGCTATTATCTGAATGTGAGATAAACAACAAAGGGGAGGGGTTGCAGTAAGCAGGAGGCGGGCTGACCTGTATTAATACTTGTGATGATATCCTTGAGGCCAAAAGGCAATTGTCAGACACCCGTTATTATCGCCCCCTTCCTGGTGACCCTACTAAAACTTACCTTAAAACCATTCAAAGTATTGTCCACACGGCTGAACTCTTGGGACAAATCGACCCACACCTTGCTAAATTCCTTATTAACCCTTTCCCAAAAATTCCCGAATTCGACCATCTCCCCAAAACCCATAAGAACATCTATCCGGTTCCTGGCAGACCCATTGTGGCTAGCACAGGTGGAATTTTACAACCCCTAGCTTCTTTCCTTGACCACCTGTTACAACCCACTGTACAATCTAGACGTGCTTACCTACAAGACACTAGAGACCTTATCACAAAAATAGAAGGGTTCCAAATGAACGATGGAGACATGCTAATTGTTGCTGATGTCCAGTCATTGTATACCAACGTCCCCCTGGACATGGCTAGGACCATCCTGAAGGACACCTTTGAGTCTCTCTCAAACTCATCACCCGATATGCCCCCTGTTGATTTCCTTATGGATATAACTGATTGCGTCTTTGATTATAATTACTTTAAGTTTGGCAATGATTACTTCTTACAAGTAGGAGGTGTGGCTATGGGGAGTCCCATCGCTCCTTCGGTAGCGAACTTGTATATGAATTACCTCGAAGAGAAGCACACTTTCAGGGCCCCTATCAACCCATTCACCCAGGCTATCAGATTTTACGGTCGCTACATTGATGATGTGGTGCTTATCATTTCTAATTCTGTTACTCCCCTTGAGATGATTAACTGGATGAATACCTGGGAGAAATGTATCAAATTTACTTTTGAAACTAGCCATACTTCAGTCAATTACCTGGATATATCTCTCTTTGTTGATCATGGACACCTTAAAGTTAAATGCTACACCAAACCGACATCTAAAAACGCATTACTACACCATAGTAGCTTTCACAGCTACTCTCTTAAAAATAACCTGCCTTACGCTCAATTATTACGTTTGAAGTGCAATTCTTCTAATCCCGAAAACTATCAACAGGAGGCACACTCCCTTCGCAATAAACTCATTAACAGAGGCTATCCGCCCCAAGTAATAACAACAACTGAACGGAGAGCCACCAATGTAACTCGTGGGTCTCTACTCACCAGAAATAAGCGTCCGCTACCCAATAATGTTGTCTGGCCCCTTACCCTCACCACAGACACCCCAGCTATACGCAAAATTGTTTCTAAATATTGGCCATTGGTACGTGACATTCCCGGTCTGGAAAGCATGCCCACCATCGCTAATAAGCGCTCCAAGAATATTAGGGACATTCTTATACACTCTAGCTTGCGTACTCCACCCATAAAAAGCAACCTTACCCCAAAGATGCATAAGTGCGGTAATTGTGCCCAATGTGAGTTTACTTACCCTGAGAAACAGATATTCAACCCAGGAACGGGACGGGAATTTATTTTCAAGAAGTTCTTTACCTGCAAAAGCAACCTTTGCATTTATGGAATTTGTTGTCCTTGTGGCAAACTTTATTTGGGAAAAACAAAAAGAGTTTTGAATGTGAGAATCTCGGAACATCATTCTAAAATCCGAACAAAGTCTGAAGACTCTCCACTCTATGTGCATTTTAAATCATTGCAACACAGTCCGAATGACTTACGTTTCTTTGGCATACAGAGAGTTTACATACCACACCACAGTGATGTGGATAAGTGCCTCCTTAAGGCTGAAACCCGGTGGATCCAAATTTTAAAAACCGAAATTCCTAACAGGTTAAATGACAAATTAACTATCACGGATTTATTGAGATAAGCTGCACCTGCTCTCCCCGGGCTTACGGTGGTATTTAGTCTCTCCCTCTGAAACCTTACTTTGCTTCGGCCACTGGTCTAACCATGGATGTACAGTATGACCTTACCTCCATGGCCCTGGTATGTATTTCTGCTATTATGCTGCTCAAAATATCAATTTATTACTGTATTATGTTACTATCGTTGCTGTTAATCGATATTAGTTTGATGTATGATGACTACGGGGTTGTTTTGGAACATGTCGCTACCAATTACCATTATTTGCCTCTACAGAAAACGCGCCTTCTCTATTCCTACATCAGGAGTTAAACCTTTACATCTGGCCTTGATAAAGACCCTTTTGGAGATGGGTCAAAACGAGAGTTGGTGCCATCATGTAGAGTTTACCTCGTCGGCCTCTTAAATTGGACCGGTTTCAGTCGACTCGGACTTCTCCGTCTCTCCGCTACCGCCTCTTACTGAAACCGCTTCAGCATCCTAACTCCGCTTTCCTCACGATCCTTTTCACCTATGGGCGTTTTTTGACCTCATTCCCGGGACTTCTACCTCTACTCCCATCTTCTTGTTGAAGCCTCACCTATTGACTGACTTTGTTTGAACTAACCTGAAAAAGGGATAACCCGCGTCAAGGGTAGGAGCCCCTCCCGGGCTATGACTCACTGTACATTGCCATTTTGTTGATTCATACATATGTATATATCTGTACTTGCATATAAGTACTGTAACGCCCTCTACGTTGGCCTTCCCTTGGCGACAGTTCGGAAACTCAAGCTAGTGCAGAATGCCGCTGCTCGCTTGCTGACGGGAACGTCGGTAAGGGAGCACATCACGCCCATCCTTCGGCAGCTGCACTGGCTGCCTATTGAGTACCGAATTGCCTTCAAGGTGTTGGTGTTAACCTTTAAGGCTCTACACGGCCTAGGGCCTGCGTACCTGAGGGACCGCCTTGCCCCATACATTCCCCCGAGATCACTACGTTCTGAGGAGTCGAATTTGCTCCTGATTCCATCGGTCCGCGCCTGTCACCTGTCTGCTACCAGGCAAAGGGCTTTCTCTGTGGCGGCTCCGGTACTCTGGAACTCTCTCCCGGACGACGTCCGAGCTGCCACGGAGCTCATCCCGTTCTGCAGGGCTTGTAAGACCGCCCTGTTCAGACTGGCCTTCGGCTAGGCGAGTAAGCCGAATGTACTCATCTTCCTAATCAGCACCCTGGTTCAGGGAATGCCATGGCATGCACATAATTTTAATCTCGGGATCTATTGTATTTTGTTTTATTGTATGTTTTATGCTGCATTTTATTGTATGGCGACATGGATGTTACATGCCTGCCGAATTTTATGATGTTATCCGCCCCGAGCCTGCAGGGAGGGGCGGAATACAAGATGGAAAAAATAATAATAATAATAATAATAATAATATGAACCTTTGATACTGTGAAACTTGCTGTCTCCGAGTGTGTGTTGTTTATTATCTGAATGTAACATAGGCTGAGATTGGCTATTATCTGAATGTATGACCACGTTTACAGACTGAGCGGAATTGTTTTAATGGTGATGTGGTTTTATGCTGGGTTTTTATGTATTTTAATATGTTGTTCTAGTTGTTTTTCAATTGTATAGCATGCCTGTTATCCTTAAGGCCAAGCAAAGGGCTGATAAGATTCCTAGGCAGTCACTCATCCAGCCTTCCCCCAAACAGAACACACAGAGGCTTGTATGGCCTGTGACTCTCAATCCACATAGCAAGGATCTTGTAAAGTTAGTTAGAAGATATTGGCCTATGATCACTTCAATTAAGGGCCTTGAACGACCCCCTATGATAGCGTATTAGAGGACACGTAACATAGGTGACATACTAACCATTCCGACCATACATATCGTAACGTACACAGTGCCCTTTCGCCAGGAACGAGACCATGTGGGCGATGCACGGTATGTACGTTGGTGGATCAAAGAAAAGAAGTGCAATGTCAACATACACACAAGACATACAAAATAAAAATATTTTAAACGTGTGCAACATGTAACATAGTATAAGGGGTCTTTAGTCCTTGTGGGCATGTCTATGTGGGCCAGACATCGAGGGTCTTGGAGAAATAGGATTGGGGAACATCGTTCCAAAATTAGAAACATCTCAGAGGAATCGGTCCTATACAGACATTTCAGAGAGTTCAAGCATAATGCTAACTCCCTCAAGTTCTGTGGACTAGAAAGGGTTAACCCTGAACCACACATCAATCAGAGGAGTACTTTACTAAAAGCCGAAACTAAGTGGATAATTTTGTTAAAGGCGGAGACTCCAGGAGGTCTCAATGACCCTATTAGCATTCCATCACTGCTAAATTAACACACTTAACTTCCTACTTAGCTGTACCATTTAAGGAAAGAATCCTTACCTTTGGTCTTCACTTCAGAGCAACACAGGATGTTTCCCTGTTGCAATTCATTTCAAAGTAATGGTTCTTACCTTCAAGGCCTTACATAGTCTAGGGCCAGTGTATCTGAAGGACCGCCTTACCCCCTACCAACCCCTGAGATCACTCCGCTCAGAGGACCAAGATCTTTTGGAAGTCCCCAGTTTTAAGACCTTTCACTAAACAGCGACCAAGCATAGGGCTTTTGCGATTGTAGTGCCTTCTCTCTGGAATGCCCCGCCACCAGAAGTTCGCGCCCTGCGCGATTTATCAACCTTCCGTTGGGCATGCAAGACACACCTGTTTCGGGAGGCATTCAAATCTTGTTAGCTTTGTTCTTGAATTGGTTTTATTGTGTTTGTTCTTATGTTGTGAGCCACTCCGAGCCCTTGGGGAGTGGCGGCATACACATTTAAATAATAAATAAATAAAATTTATATAATGAGGTAATTATCGAGATTGTGTATTGATGGAATCTTTGTCTTATTGTTAATGTGATGTTATTATTTAATGATGTGCTGCCTATTCTCTTTTTTTCCAACAAATTTTATTTTAACATATATAAAGTGAAAAGTATCAAGGAAAGAGGGGGAACAATATATGTATAGAAAAGGAGGGAAGGCTAAATAGGAGAGATAAAAGGGAAGAATTTTTTTAAGCCAAAAAAATTCAAAAGATATTAAAAGAAAGGATGAAAAAGGTTATTTAAAAAAGTTGTAACTTCCATTCCAAACTTGCGTCTTCTCTTAATTTATTTCTCTTCTATCTCTTTGTCTCTTCCGTATTTCATTAGTCTTTTCTTTTTTTTGACTTTTTTTTTCATATTCTATCAAGAGGTTCCAATTTGTACTTTTTATTGGTCTTCCTTCATTTCTCTTTAACAAGAAAGTTAATTTGTCCATATCTTTTATTTCCTTAAGTTTATTACTCCAGTTCTCTCTCTCCGGGACTTTTTCTTGTTTCCATAATTTTGCATAAGAAATTCTTGCTGCCGTTACCATATAAGTAAATAGTCTATCTGTGTTATCGTCAAGACTGAGGTCAGAGTCCGAAATTCCCAGTAATAATAATAATACTGTTTATTTCTATTCCGCTCTTCTCACTCCGAAGGGGACTCCGTGCGGATTACAATACACATACGACAGACAGTTCCTGTCGGAGACATACAGTTCACACATAGACAGTACAGTGCAGTTTATAGAAGGGTTTTTTTTCTTGGCTGCGTCACAGGGTCATGCAGGTGTGTGTCATACAGGGTCATACAGGATGTCGCTGCTCCAATTACGACGTCATTGTTGTGTCCTTGTGTCATTGCATCTTTGCGTCACAAGGGGATGCTGTTGTTCCATCCTCATGATGGGAGCCTTCTGTTTTTTCCCCACTTCCGCATTTCACCTCGTCGGACAGCCGAAACTTTCAGACGTTGTAGGTCTGTAAAAAGCCCTTCCCCACTTTTTTATACGTGGCCCCCATTGTTGTTTGAACTGTTTGGGTGGGCAGTGGACTAGGCTCATATATTATTATTATAGCTGGTCGTCCAGGCCAGCTCGGGGATTGAACCAACAACCTTCCGATTGCAGCACAGTTTGTTCTACCGCTGTGCTATCTCCCTGACCCCTACCGCAGTAGATAATATTCTGGTTTCTTCTTAAATTTCCTGTTCAACATTTTCTGAGATTCTTCATGTATCCTTGTCCAGAAATTACTGGCACTCTTGCAAGTCCACCACATGTGGAAAAAGGTTCCCTCCTGTTCGTGGCATTTCCAACATTTGTTTGATGTGTTTTATACATCAAGCCTAGTTTCTTTGGTGTAATGTACCACCTATGGAACATTTTAGGCCAATTTTCTTTCAAATCCGATGCGTATGTATATTTTATTTTTTTTTATTCCAAATCTGTTCCCACTCCTTAAAATGGATCGGTCTTTTCAAGTTTTCTGCCCATTTCATCATGCTTCTTCAGATTCAGTTGCCCAGTCTAGTAGTTTATTATATACTAGCTTGGGGACCCAGCGGTGCCCGGGTCATTTGACAAGTGCAGCAGGATGTAGAGTGGGTCATGGGGGCTCTGTGTGGCAAGTTTGGTCTTGATCCATCATTATTGGGAGTTGCAGTGGTATCATGAAATTACTGAAGGTAGTGGAAGTCCCATCATCTCTGGTCCACCCTCCCCCAAAGTGTAGTAGGATGTAGATTGGGTCATGGGGGCTCTGTGTGCTCAGTTTGGTCTGTATTGGTGAATGGATGAGGGTTGCATTGTTTTTAGGAAGTGAGTGAAGGTACTTCAAGTCCCATCATCCGTGGTCCGTCTCACACAAAACAGCACCAGGATGTAGAGTGGGTCACGAGGGCTCTGTGTGCCAGGTTTGGTGTTGATCAGTCATTGGATTAGGTTTGTAGCAGGCTTGGAAAGTGAGGGAAGGTACTGCAAGTCCCATCATCCATGTTCTGGCCCTCCAAAGTTCAGTAGGATGTAGAGTGGGTCACTGGGGCTCTGTGTGCCAAATGTGGTCTTTCTCGGTGTTTGTTGGGGGCCGCAGTTGTCTGTGGGAACAGAGGGGTGTGAAAGTACTACAAATCCCATCATCCATTGTCAGTCCTCCCCTGAACCTCACCAGGACGTGAAGGCAGTCATAGGGGTTATGTATGCCAAGTTTGGTCTCGATCAGTGATTGGATGAGGGTCGCAGCGGACTTGGGAAGTGAGTAGAGGTACTTCAAGTCCCATCATCCACGGTCCACCCTCCTCCGATCTGCACCAGGATGTAGAGTAGGTCACGAGGGCTCTGTGTGGCAGGTTTGGTGTTGATCAGTCATTGGATTAGGTTTGTAGCAGTCTTGGAAAGTGAGGGAACGTACTGCAAGTCCCATCATCCATGTTCTGCCCCCCTCCAAACTTCAGTAGTATGTAGAGTGGGTCACTGGGGTTCTGTGTGCCAAGTGTGGTCTTTATCAGTGTTTGTTGGGGGCCACAGTGGTCTGTGGGAACAGAGGGGTGTGAAAGTACTACAAATCCCATCATCCATTGTCAGTCCTCCCTCAAACCTCACCAGGACGTGAAGGCAGTCATAGGGGTTATGTATGCCAAGTTTGGTCTCGATCAGTGATTGGATGAGGGTTGCAGCGGACTTGGGAAGTGAGTAGAGGTACTTCAAGTCTCATCATCCATGGTCCACCCTCCTCCAAACTGCACCAGGACGTAGAGTGGGTCATGGGGGCTGTGTGTGCTAAGTGTGGTCTGTATTGGTCCTTTTTGGTGGTCTCAGTGGTCTGTGGGAACCAAAGTGTTGGAAAGTACTACAAATCCCATAATCCGTGGGTCATGTCCCCCGAACCGCACCAGGACGTAAAGGGGGTTAGGGGGGTTATGTGTACCAAGTTTGGTGCAGGTCCATCACCCGCGCTGGTCGCTGTGGCCTGTGAAAGTGGCTGCCACATATCCGCCCTTCCGCCCTCCCGCCCTCCCGCCCTCCGCACACATACATACATACAAACATTCCGCTTCATAAATGTACTAGCTTGGGGACCCGGCGGTGCCCGGATTATTTGAGAAGTGCAGCAGGATGTAGAGTGGGTCATGGGGGCTCTGTGTGCCAAGTTAGGTCTTGATCCATCATTATTGGGAGTTGCAGTGGTATCATGAAATTACTGAAGGTAGTGGAAGTCCCATCATCTCTGGTCCACCCTCCCCCAAAGTGTAGTAGGATGTAGATTGGGTCATGGGGGCTCTGTGTGCCAGGTTTGGTGTTGATCAGTCATTGGATTAGGTTTGTAGTAGGCTTGGAAAGTGAGGGAAGGTACTGCAAGTCCCATCATCCATGTTCTGCCCCCTCCAAACTTCAGTAGGATGTAGAGTGGGTCACTGGGGCTCTGTGTGCCAAGTGTAGTATTTCTCGGTGTTTGTTGGGGCCCGCAGTTGTCTGTGGGAACAGAGGAGTGTGAAAGTACTACAAATCCCATCATGCATTGTGAGTCCTCCCCCGAACCTCACCAGGACGTGAAGGCATTCATGGGGGTTATGTGTGCCAAGTGTGGTCTCGATCAGTAATTGGATGAGGGTAGCAGCAGACTTGGGAAGTGAGTAGAGGTACTTCAAGTCCCATCATCCATGGTCCACCCTCCTCCGATGTGCAGCAGGATGTAGAGTGGGTCATGAGGGCTGTGTGTGGCAGGTTTGGTGTTGATCAGTCATTGGATTAGGTTTGTAGCAGTCTTGGAAAGTGAGGGAAGGTACTGCAAGTCCCATCATCCATGGTCCACCCTTCTCCGATCTGTGCCAGGATGTAGAGTGGGTCAGGAGGGCTGTGTGTGCCAGGTTTGGTGTTGATCAGTCATTGGATTAGGTTTGTAGCAGTCTTGGAAAGTGAGGGAAGGTGCTGCAAGTCCCATCATCCATGGTCTGCCCCCCTCCAAACTTCAGTAGTATGTAGAGTGGGTCACTGGGGCTCTGTGTGCCAAGTGTGGTCTTTATCGGTGTTTGTTGGGGGCCGCAGTGGTCTGTGGGAACAGAGGGGTGTGAAAGTAGTACAGATCCCATCATCCATTGTCAGTCCTCCCCCGAACCTCACCAGGACGTGAAGGCAGTCATAGGGGTTATGTGTGCCAAGTGTGGTCTCGATCAGTAATTGGATGAGGGTAGCAGCGGACTTGGGAAGTGAGTAGAGGTACTTCAAGTCCCATCATCCATGGTCCACCCTCCTCCAAACTGCACCAGGATGTAGAGTGGGTCATGAGGGCTCTGTGTGGCAGGTTTGGTGTTGATCAGTCATAGGATTAGGTTTGTAACAGTCTTGGAAAGTGAGGGAAGGTACTGCAAGTCCCATCATCCATGTTCTGGCCCCCTCCAAACTTCAGTAGGATGTAGAGTGGGTCACTGGGGCTCTGTGTGCCAAGTGTGGTCTTTATCAGTATTTGTTGGGGGCCACAGTGGTCTGTGGGAACAGAGGGGTGTGAAAGTACTACAAATCCCATCATCTATTGTCAGTTCTCCCCCAAACCTCACCAGGATGTGAAGGCAGTCATAGGGGTTATGTGTGCCAAGTTTGGTCTCGATCAGTGATTGGATGAGGGTTGCAGCTGACTTGGGAAGTGAGTAGAGGTACTTCAAGTCCCATCATCCTCCAAACTGCACCAGGACGTAGAGTGGGTCATGGGGACTGTGTGTGCTGTGTGGTATGTATTGGTCCTTTTTGGTGGCCTCAGTGGTCTGTGGGAACCAAAGTGTTTGAAAGTACTACAAACCCCATAATCCGTGGGTCATGTCTCCCGAACCGCACCAGGACGTAAAGGGGGTTAGGGGGGTTATGTGTACCAAGTTTGGTGCAGGTCCATCACCCGCGCTGGTCGCTGTGGCCTGTGAAAGTGGCCGCCACATATCCGCCCTCCCGCCCTCCGCACACATACATACATACATACATACAAACATTCCGCTTTATAAAGGTATACAGATACAGATACAGATTTTGGTTATTGTTTTTTTTCTTTGTTTGCAATATTTTGTCCCATATTCCTTCTTCTAAGTTAAAGCCATTCTTTTTATCTTTATGATAATATTCTTTGATTTGTAAATAATGCAACCATGATATATTTTTTAATGATTTTTTCAATTCTTCTTGGGGCTTTAACTCTGTCGTATTTTTCATTAAGATGTCTTTGTATGTGGGCCATATCTGTATGTGGGTTCTGACCTTTTCGGCCTTGAACGGTCTGGGGCCAGTGTACCTTAGGGACCGCCTCATCCCATACTGTCCCACTAGATCTCTACGTTCAGAGTCGGCCCAACTCTTGGAGATCCCCAGCTTCAAATTGTGTCGCCTCACTTCCACCAGACGGAGGGTCTTCTCCGTAATTGCCCCCACCCTATGGAATGCACTACCTCCTGAGGTCAGGGCTCTCTCTGAGATACGACCTAGTAGCGATAGATTCAGGTTCTTCCATTTTTCCAAGTCGTTCTTTATTTTATTCCAAGTTGATTCATAAAGTGACCATTTTTTGTAGTTATCCATATTCCCAGATATTTTAGTTTAATTGTAATTTATTTATTTATTTATTTATTTATTTATTAACTTCGATTTAGTATACCGCTCACTCCGGAGCTCAGAGCGGTTTACAAAGAAGCAAAAACACCGAGAAATAAAACAATTAAGCAGTTAAAAACATATTACACATCACAACAGATTAAAACATATTAAGAGCACAACCCTCAGCAAAGGCTGGGGGGACGGGATAAAAATCTGCAACCCAGTTTGTTTTTGTTTTTCTTTATCCAAGTTTTTCTGCAGTAGCTTCGTTTTCTTCATATTTATTTTGAATCCCACGACTTTCCCAAAATCCTTTTTTTGCTAGATCCAAGTTTTAAAGTTTTTTCCTGGGTCTTCTATTATGCCAATGACATCATCAGCAAAGGCTCTTATTTTATACTCGTATTTGCCTATTTTTGCTCCTTTTATCTTCTCATTTTCTCTTGTTCCTTTCATCAAGATCTCCAATGCCATAATAAAGATTAATGGGGACAGTGGGCAGCCTTGCTTTGTCCCTTTCGTTATCTCAAAGTCCTCAGTTACTTGGCCATTGATTATAATCTTTGCTTTTTGGTATTTATATATAGAATTTATCGCATTTGTAAATTTGAAGCCTATGTCCGTTTCTTGCATTAGTAATTTTTTTAAATCCCAGTTTAAGTTATCAAAAGCCCTTTCGGCTTCAACTACCAGGATTGTCAGTTCTTTCTGATGATTTGCCTCAAAATATTCTATCAGGTCTATTACTGTCCGAATATTATTTTTCATATTTCCATTTGGTAGAAAGCCTGTTTGTTCTTCTCCAATCCTTTCGTTTAAAAATTCTTGTTATCTCTCTGCCAATATATTAGCAAAGATCTTATAGTCTGTATTTAATAATGAGATCGGTCGGTATTTCTTTATATCTGTGTCTTCTGTATCTTCTTTGTGTATCATTACTATTTCTACATGTCTCCAAGATTCTGGAATTATCTCTTGCGTCATCACTTCATTTAATACCTTTTTCAATAATGGAATTAATTCTTGTTTCATCACTTTATAGAAACCCGCTGAGTAGCCATCCGGCCCCGGGGGTTTATCCGAGTTCATCTTATTTATAGCTTTCTCGATTTCTTCCTCTGAAATTTCTTTCTTTAATTTCTCTCTTTCTTCATCTTTAATTTTTTGTACTTTAAACTGTCCTAAGTATTATTTCTTCTGTATAGATTTGGTCCTTGGTATATAATTGTTTATAGCATTTCCTGAACTCCTCCAGGATTTCCTTGTCTTTATTAATTTCTTTACCGTCAATTTTTATTTTAAGTATATGTTGAGCTTGTCGTTTTTTTCTCACCTGTCTTGCCAGCCACTTCCCCGGTTTATTAGCATTTTCAAATACTTGTTGTTTTAAAATTTTCATCCGTCTTGCCTGGATTTCTAATTCCATGTGATGTTTTTCTTGATTAAATAGCTTTAACTCCTTTTGCAGTGATTTATTTTTTTGGATAGTTTTTTGCTTCATTTTCCATTTTTTTAATCTTTTGTTTTATTTCTGTCATTTCTTTGTTTCTTTTTCTATTGTTATTTGCATTATGTTCTATGAAATGGCCTCTAAGAACCGCCTTCACTGCATCCGAAACAATTTGGGATTTCATATCTGGTGTGTCATTCAATCTTATGTATTCTTGAGTTATTTTTTTATAATGGTTTATATCATCCTCTTTTTTCAATAATTTTTTGTTCAATCTCCATTTTGTATAGTTTTTTTTCTGATTCATAATAATCTCCAATGGACAGTGATCCGACATATCCCTGGGTAGAATGTTTATTTGTCTTTGTAACTAATTTTTGTTGTTGACCAGATCATGTCTATCCTGGACCATGACTGATGTCTGTATGAGAATAAAGTATAATCTTTTTTTCTTTTCGTTCCTATACCTCCATATATTTTCTAGGTCAAATTCTTCTTTTAAGTCCATCAACTTTTTAGGGAGTACACTGTTACCTTGAGTGATCTCTTTTTTCTCTTTCTTGCTCTTATCCAATTGGTTATTAAGTACTCCATTGAAGTCTCCCATCAAGAGTAGTTCATCAAAATTTGTCTTCTTCAAATTTTCCCTAAGCGATTGAGTAATTTTTGATTTAGGTCCATTTGGTGCATAAATATTACAGATTAATTTATTTATTTATTTATTTATTTATTCATACTTGATTGGCCGCCCTTCCCGGAAGGCTCGGGGCAGCTCACAACATGTATAAAACAGTCAAGTAGAAAGCAATGATTAAAACAGGTTAAACACATCTAAACACGATAAAACACAGAACCAAGGCTAAACAAGGAACCGACACGACGGAGGCAATATATAACAGTGCCTGCGGTTCATCCTCCTCCAAACGCTTGCCAGAAAAGCAAGGTCTTCACTGCTTTCCGGAAGGAGAGGATGTTCCGTATGGCACGTATGTCCGCAGGCAGCCCATTCCATAGTGTTGGAGCTATTATGGAAAAGGCTCGTTGGCGAGTTGCCGTCAGGTGGTACATTTTAAGTGGAGGGATAACCAAAAGGTTCTGCTCCTCAGAGCGCAGAGATCTGGTGGGATGATACGGGATGAGGCGGTCCCTCAGGTACACTGGCCCCAGACCATATAAGGCCTTAAAAGTTAAAACTAACACTTTGAAAGTGATCCGGCATTCTACTGGCAGCCAGTGCAGTTCGCACAGAATAGGCGTGATGTGAGCACTCTGCGCACTCCCCGTAAGTAGGCGGGCTGCAGCGTTCTGCACCAGCTTGAGTTTCCGGATCACCGACAAAGGAAGGCCAATGTACAGAGCATTACAGTAGTCTAGTCTCGAGATGACCATGGCTTGGATCACTGTGGCCAGGTCGCCACGAGACAGATAGGGGGCCAGCTTCCTCGCCTGGCGAAGATGGAAAAATGCCACTCTGCTGAAGGTGGAGACATGTGCCTCCATCGACAGCAGAGGGTCCAAGGTCACCCCGAGGCTCTTAACGGAGGACGACGGGCATAGTGCCACGCCGTCCAGGGTCGGAAGCTGGACATCCCTCTTCGGCGTCGAGTATTTATGTCACAGCGGATTGGCAACAGAAATATAGAAGTTTAATTCCCCATCGGCCCATAAAACTCCAGTCTCTGTTCGTGTGAATAATGAAACTCTCATTCAATTCACAAGGTAAAAATATAACTTTGTATTGAATTGTATTTAACAATAACTGGCAAAACATCGAAAAACAACAGCCATCACAGCTACCATTCTAAACATCCTTTCCTCACAGATATTAAATCCCAACTGTCAGATCCCAACTGTCACTTTGTAACTGACAAATTCTCAAGATTCCATTTAGCAGTCTTGAGACAGCGCCATCTGGTGTCAAACATGTCACACTGCAGAAAATACATCTTGTGCTGACTCATGAATTGCTATTCAAAATGCAATAATCTGACAATCCCTACCGCTCGGGTGCCCTAGCCACAGGATCTCCGTCTTAGCCGGATTCACCTTCAACCTACTGGCTCGCAGCCATCCAGTAACGGCCTCGAGGCAGCGATGGAAATTATCGGGTACAGATTCAGCCCGGCCATCCATTCTCAGAATGAACTGGGTATCATCAGTGTACTGATGGCATCCCAGCCCGTAGCTGAGCACCAGCTGGGCAAGTGGTCGCATATAGATGTTAAATAACAGAGGGGAAAGAATTGCCCCCTGGGGCACCCCACAATAAAGTGGGAGGCCCCCGGAGACAACCTCACCCCTCCTCAGTCGCTGCGAGCGGTTCCGGAGGAAGGAGGACACCCAATTAACGGCAATCCCCCTAACCCCGGCCCCGGCAAGGCGGTGAGTCAAAAGATAAAAATCGACAGTGTCAAACGCTGCTGTGAGGTCTAATAACACAAGCAGCGCAGACCCGCCTTGATCCAGCTGGCAACGCAACTCATCCGAGATGAAGACCAGGACCGTCTCTGTCCCATGCCCAGAACGGAAGCCAGACCGGAAAGGGTCTAGCCAGGTTGCATCCTCTAGGAATGACTGCAGCTGCTCCACTGCTGCCCTCTCAACCACCTTGCCCAGGAATGACAGATTCGAAACTGGGTGGTAGTTGGAGGGGACCGTAGGATCTAATCCCGGCTTCTTCAGCAATGGAGAGACCACCGCCTTTTTTTAAACCTCTGGAAATACTCCCTGCACCAGGGAAGTATTGATAATCTTCAACAGAGGGTCTCGCAACCCCTCCAGACTGGCTTTCACCAGCCAGGAGGGGCACGGATCGAGGGGACAGGTGGTCGGACGAGCTGCAGCCACAATCCTATCAACAGCCTCTGCGCCCAGTGGTGTGAACCGGTCGAAGGTGGGCCCAGCAAGAGGCCACGGAGTCTCCAGTTCACTAACTGTATCAATCATGGCCAGAAGGTCCCGGCGGAGGGTCGCAATCTTGTCTGCAAAGAAACTCTGAAAAGCCTCAGCAGAAAGGGCCTGATTATCATTGTTTGGGAATGGTAGGGACCATCGTCAGTGACCTAATTATCTTAAACAATTGTGCCGGGCGTGAGTTAGCAGACGCTATCAAGGTTGCGTAGTACATTTTTTTCGCCTCCTTGATGGCATGCTCATAGACATCTTTAAAGAGTTTATAAGCTGATTGCGAACCTTCGTCATGGAGTCTCCTCCACACGCTCTCTAGCCGTCTCTTTTCCCGCTTCATCGCTTGCAACTCCTCGGAAAACTAAGGTGAGCGATTGTTGCGGGGTCGGAGAGCACGTCCAGGGGCAATCTCATCGAGAGCGTTGGACAAGTTGCTGTTCCAGGTGTCCACAAGCTCCTCGACAGAGACGCTGACAGACTCCAGATCCCTCAGAGCATTCAGGAACCTAGTGGGTTCCATGAGTCTCTTTGGGCGAACCCAAATTTGTTCGGCGCCCTTGTAGGGGGGGGGGCAGTTCAATCTGGATTCTCAGGGCACAGTGATCCGACCATGGCACCTCTATAACAGAGGCTAGGGTCACTTGGATGCCAGCGCAGAAGACTAAATCCAAGGTATGACCTGCCTGATATGTGGGACTCGAATCACAAAGGGAGAGCCCTAGTGTTGCCATGTTCGACACTAGGTCCACTGCTGCAGATGAGAAAGAGGCTGTGTCGGCGTGGGCGTTGAAGTCTCCCAGGACAGTAAGCCTAGGGAAACTCAACGACCACTCCGACACAGTCTCAAGCAGCAGGGATAGTGTGAGAAACGCTACAAGTCGTCTGTAGGGACCATACGCACACGGCAACCACACGCACACGGCAACTTGATCCAACGAGATTTATTGCAGGTATAATACCTTTGATGCCAGAACTGGCATCACAAGGAACAAACACAGCTTATATACAGAACACACCCCCATCACCTGTCCATCACATCAAAGGCCCACCCCCATGGCTTGCAATGTACAGGAGAGGTTGCATCATATCCCCTCTGACTCAGCAGTCCCAATGTCCAGTGGATATTTCATCATATCCTCCCTGAGTCAGCAGTATGCCAGTCAATGCTACTCATGTTGGTGTGGTGTGGCTTAAAGCTCCTTCCCAGCTCTATGCATGCCTCCAAGGCCACCACCTGGTGGGGATTATCTTGCTGGAAGAATATGAGATAAGAGCAACATTAGCTCTAATCGACAGATCCTGACAGATAGACTTTCGGTTGGTGCGCTAGGCGCTCGGTACACCAGGAGAAAGGCTATACTCTCTTGAGAATCCCACACAAGGCCAGCAGATTCAATCCCTGGAGCGTTCAGCGCCGGCACCGCCCTGAGAGATAACACATCGCGGGAGAACATGGCCACCCCCCCCCCCCCCGGCCTCCCAATTCTGCTCTGGTAGGTGACAACGTAACCGCGAGGTGTTAATTCGTTAAGGAAAATCTCGTCGCCCTCCTGAAGCCAGGTTTCAGTTACACAGAATAAGATTTTACTGTCCCCAATTGTTAGTTTAACAGCTACAAATCTTCCTTCTTGATCTTTAAATGCCAGCTCTGATTTTATGTTGTCTTTAACATATATAGTGGGTGGTGGAGACAGCTGGGGGGGCACTGGCGACACCGAGCCAGAAACAGAGCTCTGATGGCCAGGGTGACCCACAAACCTGCCGCCTACCTTCAGTGGAGGAGACAGCCGAGGACCTCGGAGACCTGCAGGCGAGCCTGGAGGGCCCACCGACACTGATTGACCCGTCGACAGCCAAGCTTGATATCTCGGCCGTTCTGGCTCTCCCCCGGAACGCCCGCACCCGCACCCGCCCGCGCCGCGCCGCAAGAAGCTGGGGGAGCCAACTTGAGATGGAGCGACCCAACATGGCAGCTGGCCTTGAGGACGCTCCTTTGCACCATGTGCCTGGATCTGGAGAAGGAGCAGGACCCGGAAGTAGTCACCCACTGTAAGCCCTGCCCTTGGAGGACCCCACTCCCAACGAGGCCCCTGCCCGGAAGCAAGAAGGCCTCCGGAAGAGGAGGTGGCGCCGCCGGATGCGGAAGCGCAGGGTAGAGTGTGAGGCAGGAATGGCTCCCCTCCGTGAGGGTCGAGCCCCCAGAGTCATGCCTCCTATCGACTCGCTGGAGAAGAGGTGTCCCACATCGAAGGTGGATAGGCCCCAGAGGACCTTCCGATCCAGGACTTTCTGGAGCTCCTGCTACAGACAGTCAGAGCTCCGAGCGACAAGCCCGGCCACTACGAGGGCCGGTACGGACACCCTACGGGCGAGCCAGAACACCCAACACAGACGGCCACACGGTAGTCTGCGGGTGCTGTCTCCTGCCCGTATTCGGGTACCGGCGATCATGCTGGGGCTTCCTCGCCTGCCATCTTTTGATGACAGGACGGTGCCTTAGCTGGCCTTCGCCGTTGGACTCCTCCCTCTCTTTCCCCTACCCCCCCCCCCCCACTTTGTACCTCAACTGCTGTAAACCGCTCCGAGCCTTCGGGGAGTGGCAGTATACAAGTTTGATGTATAAATAAATAAATATAACTACACCTCTCTTCTTTTTCTCAAAAGATGAATAATATTCTTTTCCCAGTTTCTTATTTGTTAGGTGTACTACATGTTTATGACAAATGTGAGTTTCTTGAAGTGCAATCAGATCATAGTCTTTTTAATTTATTAAACACTTTTTTTCCGTTTCTGAGGAGAGTTCAAGCAATTAATACTGTTTGAATAGCATTTTATTTGTAATTCTGCCATTTTCATAGATCTTGTTTTTCTTCTGATCCTGTGTCGTCTTTTCCTAGGCTCAGAGATCCACTGGCCACCGCTGCTTGTTCAGCTTTCAATGCTTCATAATCCGGGGAGTCGAATCTCGCTTTCTTCTTTTTCTGTCCTTTCCTGGGGATATCTTCCTCCATTTCTTCTGGTTGTTCTTCTTTCATTAATTTTTCATAGAAGGCTTTGGCTTTATCTTCCGTTGTTAACCAATGTCTTTCTTCCTTATACGTGACCATAATACCTTCTCTCCTGTTCCATCGGAATCTAATTTGGCATTTCTTAAGTTCTTCCATCAGGAAGTAATACTTTCTTCTTCTGTTAAGAGTTGTTTGCGGAAATTCTTTAAGGACTGCGATTTTATTTCCTTTATATATGATTGGATTTTTATTGCTGTTGCGTATTACATCATCTCCTTTGTAAATTTGACAATAGCATCTTTTGGTGTTTTATTTTGTCTGGCGTAGAAGGTAGAGATTCGATAAACTTGATCAATCTCTTGTTCCATTTCATCCTCCTCGCATTCCATGCAAGAAGAGATTATTTTCATCACCACTTCTCTGATATTTTCTTTGGTTTCTTCTTGAATATTTCTTAGTCTTATTTGATGATCCATCTCGTTCTGTTGAAGTCTTTCTTGGTGTTATGAAACAGAGACGGCAATGGCTGAGTCCAGGAGTTAAAAGATAACAAAAGTTTATTTGAACAACAAATGGAAGGTGGATTAACAAAAAATAGCCTAACTTTGGCTGTAAAAAACCACAATAATCCCAGGAAACCCAAACCAAAAATGCTGAGAAGAAGAGAATTCAAAAACAAACACCAGGCGTCCTTCTGCATCGTCCAGTCAAAGGAATGTTCATGAAGCAAAGTCCAATACCGGTCCAGAAGTCATAGGGCAGGAGAAAGGCATACAGAAAAGGAGGAGACGTTCCAGAGTCAACAGGAGACGAGTATACATAAAACACATAATTCACAGCCCCCATAAAACCCAGCATCTACCTCCCTCCATGTAATACGATACCAAATACTCTGTAGTAGGAAACTCACAGCAATCACATCCAAGGTCAAGAGGTACACGGCAGCAGCTAAACAAAAAAGCAGACATGAATCCCAAAAACCCCCACCTTTTCCCAATATCAGCTAGAGCTGCCATAGCAGCTCTCCCAAGGAACAAAGTGGATAGATAACCCAATAACTCACGAGTAATCTGAAAACCAGGATCAAAGATACAGGAAAACAGGAACACAGGATACACGAACCAGAATAGCAACTCCTTGACCACCATGACGGTCAAGCCAAATACTCACTTCTCTTATAGCACTAACAATCAGAGTCATCAGAGAACCCGCCCTGTTCCAGAGCAGCAGCATTCTCATTCCTTGCCGCTCTTGCACCATGCCCAGACCTCCAATCTAGCCAAAACTCTTGTTGACCTAAAGAGCCCCCCTCAGCTTCTGAATGAGAAGGCGGCCAGTCTTGGTCCGCCTGGAACCCCAGAAATGTGCTGTCCCCCGAGTCCGCATTGCATACATCTCTCACTTCCTGCACTAATGCCGAATCTAGGTCCGTATCACACTTTCTTCTGACTGTAATTCTGCATCCCCTGGAAACCCTTCAAATGTATCAGACTCAGAAGGATCCCTAAGTAGATGCTGAATCTTCCTCCTCTGTTCTCTGTCTTCGTCAAGGTTCGAAGCACTAGCCACTCTCTTGACCCCAGCTGTAGGAGCCTGATCTTCCAGAGCCGCGCCCCAAACTGGAGCTACTGCTTGATGTTGCTGCCTCAGCATCTTCCTCCATGCTACTACCTGTAGTAACTGGAAGCTCATTCACAACACTTGGTCTCTCACAACTGTTTCGTTCTGTTTATCCAAATTCTTTACCTTCTTTATTAAAGTTGTTTGTATTTGATCTGATTTCACCTCTTCCTCTTTTAGGACTTTCACGTCATCAAACAGTTGGCTTATGTCTTTTTTCATTTGTCCAAGATCTTCTTTTATTTCTTTGTTCATTTCTGCAAACTTCTCATATTTTTTTTGTGGTGTGTTTCTTGCATCTGTGTCGTGTCTTGTTGTAATTTATCTTGTTTCTCTGAGAGTTTTTGAATTTCTTTTGATATATCTGTCATGTTTAGGGTAGGGTCCATAGAGCCTTGAGAGCCTCTTCTCACTGGAATCTTCAATTCTCTTTCTTCATCAAATCTTGCCTTTGGGGTTGCCATTCTGTCTTATAATTATGGTTTCCAACAAATTTACTCAAATTTATTCACCATTCCTCAGTATGATTATAATTGATAATTAATAAGTTGATAATAAATTGATTAAAAATGTATTTATACTGTATTCACCAGCAATTAATTATTACTAATATTTACTCTCAATTAGACTAATATTTACTCTCAATTAGACTAATATTTACTCTCAATTAGACTTTATACAATTTATTTATACCAATCAATATATATTTATTTTCTAAAAAATTATATTGGTTAAATTTATTCTATTTTTAATCAGTTACATATATTAATATGTTTAATTCAATTTTATTCAATTATAATATAGTATTTAGAGTATATTTTACTCAGCTTTCCTTCCTCTTAGCTGTTCTTGTGGTTCTTTATTAAGTATCTATCTTTACAGTTCCTCTTCGTTTTCTCTATGGCTCTCCTTCGTTGCACCTCTCTATGCAGTTCTCCTTTCTTCCCCACCTTGCTTCCTTTCGGTCTCCTTCTTTCTTCGTTCTTCTTTCTTCTACCTACGGGTCTCCCAGCCTTTCTGTCCCGACTCTCCTCCAAAACTTTATGGTTTTTGTCCCTCGCCGCTCTGTAGTGCTCTATGGTATTTCTCTATGGTATTTCTCTATGGTTCCTGTATAGAAAAACATGTGCTGCCTATTCTCAAAGTTGTTTGTACTATGTTTTATTTTAGAATTATATCATGATACTTTGGACACTACAAAAACTTAAAATTTACCTTGATAAAGCTTCTATAGCGAAACGAGATGATGGGCCCCCGACTGTCGACCCCTCGGTGGTGGTAGCGACCTGTGCCATCTTTACAGTGGATGAAATAGAGCCCTTATGTTGGGCAAGCGTCTTTTTGGTTTGCAACACGCTTCTTCTGAATACAAGAATAATTGACTACTACTTGTGCATGAGTGTATATTTTGTGCTTACTAATACTCACCCCACGGCTGAGCTCCTGGCCGGTGTGCCAGTCTCCTGAGTAACACTTGAGTACGGGTATCTACTTGCCTTGGGCCACAACAGCGGCTTGGATTTAGGATTGCCTGTATACTCTGTAATCCATTTCGTGCTTTACTTACAACCGCAGACTGCTGCGAACACATTGGAAAGTATTCTGTATCGCCGTCTGTAGTGGATTGCCTCGGAGCGCTGTGTTCCATTTCGGGCTTTGCTTTCGGCCACAGACCGCTGCGGGCGCGGTGTGGAGAGTTCCGGCTTACTAACCACCCCTCCTATAGCGACAGCAGAGGACCGCGAAAATATTGGGGCACTTAGTTTCAACTATTTTCTTACGGCTGCCTGCTTTGAAGGATCTACATTGCAACGTTGTGTACTTTATTGAGATCCCGCTTCCTCTCCTGGACGAACTGCACTGGTTGGTCTCCTTCAAAGTGTTAGTTTTGACTTTCAAGGCCTTACATGGTTTGGGGCCAGTGTACTTGAGGGAGCGGCTTACCCCATACGTGCCCAGAAGATCGCTGCGCTCAGAGGGTCATAACATGCTTGAGGTCCCAGGTTTGAAGCTCTATAGGCTTTCCAGCACACGGCAGAGAGCGTTCTCGATGGCTGCTCCGGTCCTGTGGAACTCACTGCCGGCCGAGACGCGGGCCCTGCGGGACCTGGTGGCCTTTCGTAGGTCTTGCAAGACCTGGCTGTTCAGGCAAGCTTTCGGTGACTGACCGGTGCTTGAATTAATATCCTCCCGCTCAGTCGTACTACCACTGTCCTTTGCCACGAATCAGCTTGTTCCTGGATTGGAACCTGGCTAAACTGTAGGAAACAAAGGGTGGTAATAAACGGACATTTCTCTGGGTGGAAAGAGGTGAGAAGTGGCGTACCCCAAGGTTCAGTTTTGGGTCCGTTACTTTTAAATTTATTCATTAATGATCTGGATGTAGGAGTGAATTCTGAGGTAGCAAAGTTTGCAGACGACACTAAATTGTTCAGGGTAGTTAAAAATGAAACTGACTGTAAAGAGCTCCAGAAAGATCTCTCGAAATTGAGTGAATGGGCAACAAAGTGGCCAATGCATTTTAACCTAAACAAGTGCAAAGTCATGCACATCGGGGCAAAGAACCCCAACTACACCTACAAATTGATGGGGTCAAAGCTTTCCGAGACAAACCAGGAAAGGGATCTTGGGGTCTTGGTGGACAGCTCAATGAAGATGTCAACCCAGTGCGCAGCAGCAGCGAAAAAAGCAAATTCTATGCTTGGCATGATCAGGAAGGGAATTGAAAATAGGTCGGCAAATGTTGTATTGCCTCTCTACAAATCTATGGTGAGGCCACATTTGGAGTACTGTGTACAATTCTGGTCTCCGCACCTCAAGAAGGATATAACGGAACTGGAAAAGGTACAGAAAAGGGCAACAAGAATGATCCAAGGGATGGAGCGGCTCCCTTATGAAACCAGGTTGCAACGCCTTGGTCTTTTCAGCCTTGAAAGACGGCGTTTAAGAGGTGACTTGATCGAAGTGTATAAAATCATGCATGGGATAGAAAAGGTGAATAAAGAAAAATATTTTCTCTGTCACACAACACTAGGACTAGGGGCACTCCTGAAGCTCCAAGGTAGGAAAGTTAGGACTAATAAAGGGAAATATTTCTTCACCCAGAGGGTCATTGGGTTATGGAACTCACTTCCAGAGGAGGTTGTGACAGCGGTCAGCCTGGACAGCTTCAAGGCAGGATTAGACAGATTCATGGAGACCAAGGGAATCAGTAGCTACTGAAAAGGACATTCAAGTGCCACCTCGAAGTTGGTTGAGGTAGGCAGGATGTCCCTGGGTACTGGTTGTGGGGGGTCGGGAGCAGGTCAGGGTTTTGCCCTCCCTTCTGCTCGAGATCCCTGTGTACAACTAGTGGGCCACTGTGTGATACAGAATGCTGGACTAGATGGGCTGAGGTCCGATTCAGCATGGCTCTTCTTATGTTCTTATGTTCTTATGTGCGATTTTATGTGAATGTAATTGGTTAGGATTGTTTTATGGTGTTTTATGACGTTTTAAATTTGTATGTGTTTTATATGTTGGAAACCGCCCTGAGCCTTGGGAAGGGCGGTTTAGTAAATCGAAACAATAAATAAATAAATAAATAAATAAATAAATAAATAAATTACGGACCATCCCTTGTGTGTTGGAAATCGGCCTGGTAAGATCACCACGCCCCCGCTACACTTCCTGGGTTCAACGCCATAGAGGACACTGGACTAATTGTCCCTCCCCTAAGTGTTTCCAATCTGGAGACACGGTATATGGGCTCGAATTATTGGCGCTATATGGATGTTATTTGTTATTGTTTATGTATGTAGGAGAGGAAGTCTACACCTGATATAGCCACAAGTATTTCAGAGTGTATAATGAGTTATATTTGCAATTGACTTACGTAATGCACTAGATATATGCACACATTGCTGGTGTAACGCACTTGATAGATTTAGTGAATGTAACCAATGTATTGCTTAGTATACAGAGCTACATGCGCCTGACACTCAGCTCATTCTGGGGATGGGGGGCCGGCCTGAATCCGTATCCGATAATTTCCATCGTGGCCTTGAAGCCGTTACTGGATGGCTGCGAGCCAGTAGGTTGAAGGTGAATCTGGCTAAGACGGAGATCCTGTGGCTTGGTCGCCCGGGCGCTAGGGGTGCTCTTTACATCGGCCTTCCTTTGTCGGTGATCCGGAAACTTAAGCTGGTGCAGAATGCTGCAGCCCGGCTGCTGGCGGGTGTCCCATCGAGCTGCCACATTACACTCATTCTCTGCGAACTGCACTGGCTCCCGGTGGAATGACGGATCATCTTCAAAGTGCTGGTACTGACCTTCAAGGCCTTGAAAGGTCTGGGGCCAGAGTACCTTGGGGACTGCCTCATCCCATATTGTCCCTCCAGACCCTTGCGCTCAGAGACCCAGAGCCTTTTGATGGTTCCAAGCCATAAGACTTACCACCTGACCGCGATGCGGAGGAGGGCCTTTTCTGTTGTAGCGCCGACCCTCTGGAACGCGCTGCCCGTTGAAATCCAGGCACTTTCGAATCTCCTGGCCTTTCGGAAGGCTTGCCAGACTCTCTTGTTCCAACAGGCTTTCGGACGCTAATTGTTGTCCCTCTTGACTGCATTTATTTAAAGTTGCTGTTTTTAACCTAGGAATTTCAATGCTAACGTTTTATATATTTGCTGCATATGATATTTGTGTTCTGTAAGTCGCCCCGAGCCGGATGGGAGTGGCGAAGGATAAATAAAAATAAATACATACATACATAGGAGTGAGTGCTTTAGAAGCAGGCTAAACTTTGTAACGTCTATGTATTGAGAACCTCTTTATACTGAGTACGTTCTTTGAGTTATACATACTTACGGTGTCTCCGCCCACTCGGCAGCGGCCTCGTCCTGTTCTCAGCCCAGCCTGGCAGTGACATCAACGGCGCCCAAGGCACCTCCGAGGCGGGGAGCAGCAGACTCGGCGAAGAGGACGAGGCTGCTGCCGAGTGGGTGGAGCGTCCCTACTTTGCGGATTTTCACTTATCGCAGGTGGTCCTGGAACGGATCACCCGTGATAAGTGAGGGAGCACTGTATATGATTCACACAGACACATATACCGTGTTTCCCCGAAAGTATGACACCCCCGATTGTAAGACATATCGGGGGTGTCAGGGGGGTCGGCTAATGTAAGCCGTACCCTGAATGTAAGCCGTACCTCATCGCCACGGCCACGCCGCCGCCGCCGCCGCCGCCGCAACCGGCCCATCGGCACACCTCCTTTCTGCCAGGCCTCCAAGGGAGGGGGAAGAGAGCCAGAAGCATGGCAAAGCGTGCGCTGCGTCAGAGTGACGCGTCGTCGCTTTGCCCCGCCCCTGGCTCTCTTCCTCCTCCTTTCCTTTCTCCAAGAAAGGGAGGGAGATGGGAGCCGGGGGCGGGGCAGAGCGACGACGCGTCACTCTGACGCAGCGGCGCTTGCCATGCTTCTGGCTTTCTTCCCCCTCCCTTCCTTTGTCCAGAAAGCTGCGCCGGGGAGGTGTGCCGCGACGGCGGCGGCGGCGGCGTGGGCGTGGCGATGGGGTACATCTTAGTTTATATAAGACGTACCCCGAAAGTAAGACGTAGGGGGACTTTTCGGGGGGAAAAGAAAGTAAGACGCTGTCTTACTTTCGGGGAAACACGGTATGTATATGACAGATATAGAATAAGAGATTTGAAAGGGACCTCTAAAGAAGGAGAATTGCATGTTGCATGTTCTAGAGTAAGGCAAACCAGGCAGTCTCTGCATGAACACTGGTAAAGAAATCACAAAAAATACTGTTTACCCACAAACCTAGAGAAATTGCATATATTAGAAACCAACAGTTTTTCAGTACTTTTATTTTCCAGATCAACAGATGGCCACAGCAACGCGTAGCAGGGAACTGCTAGTATATAGGGCTTCTGTGGTAGCGTCTTGCACCACAGTTTTAAATGATTTGAGTGTACTGTTTTTAGCTAAATTGCTGTTTTAATCATTGTATTGTTTTTATTGTGCCTTGTTTGGCTCCTGTGAGCCGCCCCGAGCCTCCCCGGGAGTGGCGGCATAGAAGCACGCTTAATAAATAAATAAAATAAATGAATAAATATGTATGTAATATAGGGATATATAGATATAAGCTTCATATAATATTTACTGTATAATAATAACAACTGAGGTTTTATGGCATTGTCCAGATCTGCCTCTTCTGTGACTGTTCATTTGTGTTTTGCTTCTGTGTCCCACTTGTCAATGGATGTCCAGAATCAGCAGCATCCACCGCGGTCCTTTTTATCCTGGGCAACGACAGAGCCAGTACAGACTTTGTTTGGGTGTGATTCTCCATAGTGCTAATGAGTTCGGTGCTCTGAGTTCCACTTCTCAGCTGAGACCTCTCTGGCTTGGTTGGACCCGCTAGTAGTTACACTACCGCCAGCCCACCTCTCAGCATCCTTGGAGCAGTGAAGCCCCCCACCACGACAAGGTGGCCCCCATCAAGGGGCATGCACTGGCAGAATATGCAAAGGGAAGCAAAGAACACGCATGGATTGAAGTCAAGAATCGGAGACTTCTGAAAGCACAGCAGACAAAGAATCAGTACAAGAAGACTGCCCTATAAACCGGAGCTGACAGCTGACAGAACAAAGCATTGCACGGGCAGTTCCTGGACAAAACTGAAGGGAAAGTGGACAAGGAGAAGACCTGCTGAAGGCTCACGAATGGGACCCTGGAGAAGGAGACCGAAGAAGGCCTGGTTCTTGCAGCCCAGGAGCCAGCCATCAGGACAAGGGCCATGAAGGCCAGGGTGGAAGAATCCGCTGATGACCCAAAATGCAGACTTGAAGGAAGCCGATGAAAGCATGGATAAAACAAATGGGACACAAAGATTCCAGGTTATAAACTGTACAGGAAAGACAGGAGAGGGAAAAATGGTGGCGGTGTGGCCCTGTACATAAATGAAGAGCTAGAATCTCATGAATTAGAACTTCAAGAAATTTCAAACTCACCTACAGAAACATTGTGGATAAAAGTCCCAGGACAAAAACTAATCTAGCACTAGGGATCTGCTATCGCCCTCCCAACCAAACTCCAGAGGCAGACTGCTATCTGGATAACGAAGTTAAACAGGCCTCAAAAAGAAATAAATTAGTCATAATGGGGGACTTCAACTATCCCCAAATAGATTGGCCAAATTCTTGTTCTACGCATGAAAGAGAGACAAGGTTCCTCGACATGCTAGCTGATTATTCCCTTGAGCAGATGGTCATGGAACCAACCAGGGGAAAGGGGATCCTGGACTTGGTGCTAACTAATGAACAAGATCTCGTTCAAGATGTCCTTGTAACTGAGCCCATAGGTACCAGTGACCACAACACAATAACCTTCAACTTAAGTTTGGATAGCAAACTGTCAGTGAAAACTACCACACAGACATTAAACTTTCACAAAGGGAATTTCACCAAAATGAGAAAAATTGTAAAGAACAAACTAAAAGGAACAGTAAAAAATCAAATCCCTCCAAAATGCTTGGAAACTGTTTAAAAATACCTTAAAACAGGCCGAACTAAAATGCATTCCAATAAAAAGAAAGAGGCATGGAAAGTCCAAAAGGACACCAGTATGGCTTACAAATGAAGTAAAAGATGTGATTGGAAAGAAGAAAAACTCATTTAAGAAATGGAAGGCTCTTCCTACCGAGGAGAACAGAAAGGAACACAAGCTCTGGCAAACTAAATGCAAAGCAACAGTCAGGAAAGCCAAGAGAGATTTTGAGGCACACATAGCAAAGAATATTTAAAAAAACAACAAAAACTTCTTTAAGTACATCAGAAGCAGGAACCCAACTAGAAAAGCAGTTGGGCCACTCGACAACAATGGTCAGAAAGGGAAAATCAGCGAAGACAAGGAGATTGCTGAGCGGCTAAATGACTTCTTTGCCTCCGTTTTCACACAGGAGGACAGACAACATATGCCTGCAGCTGAGTCAGTTTTTCAGGGAGGGAATTAAAAGAATTAAAACAGATAGAGATAAACAAGGAGGATGTTCTCACATGCCTTACTAAACTAAATGTCAACCAATCACCAGGGCCAGATGGCATCCACCCCAGAGTTCTTAAGGAACTCAAGTGTGAAATTGCTGAACTTCTAGCTAAGATATATAACCTTTCTCTAAGATCAGGCACTGTACCCGAGGACTGGAGGGAGGCAAATGTAACTCCGATCTTCAAGAAAGGATCCAGGGGTGATCCAGGAAATTATAGGCCAGTCAGTTTAACCTCAGTTGCAGGCAAAGTGATGGAAACCATTATTAAAGAAAATATTACTAAGCACATAGAAGAACAGGCATTGCTGAAGGAAAATCAACATGGTTTCTGCAAAGGCAAATCATGTCTTACCAACTTGATAGAACTCTTTGAGGGTGTAAATAAACACATAGATAAAGGGGACCCAGTCGATATTGTTTACCTTGACTTTCAAAAGGCTTTTGACAAAGTCCCTCACCAAAGGCTCCTAAATAAGCTCTTCAGCCATGGAATCAGGGGACAGGTCTTGTCCTGGATTGGAACCTGGCTAAACTGTAGGAAACAAAGGGTGGTAATAAATGGACATTTCTCTGGGTGGAAAGAGGTGGGAAGTGGCGTACCCCAAGGTTCAGTTTTGGGTCCGTTACTTTTTAATTTATTCATAAATGATCTGGATGTAGAAGTAAATTCTGAGGTAGCAAAGTTTGCAGACGACACTAAATTGTTCAGGGTAGTTAAAAATGAAACTGATTGTAAAGAGCTCCAGAAAGATCTCTCGAAATTGAGTGAATGGGCAACAAAGTGGCAAATGCATTTTAACCTAAACAAGTGTACAGTCATGCACATCGGGGCAAGAACCCCAACTACACCTACCAATTGATGGGGTCAAAGCTTTCCGAGACAGACCAGGAAAGGGATCTTGGGGTTTTGGTGGACAGCTCAATGAAGATGTCAACCCAGTGCGCAGCAGCAGTGAAAAAGCAAATTCTATGCTTGGCATGATCAGGAAGGGAATCGAAAATAGGTCAGCAAATGTTGTATTGCCTCTCTACAAATCTATGGTGAGGCCACATTTGGAGTACTGTGTACAATTCTGGTCTCCGCACCTCAAGAAGGATATAACGGAACTGGAAAAGGTACAAAGAAGGGCAACAAAAATGATCCAAGGGATGGAGCAGCTCCCTTACGAAATCAGGTTGCAACGCCTTGGTCTTTTCAGCCTTGAAAGACGGCGTCTAAGAGGTGACTTGATCGAAGTGTATAAAATCATGCATGGGATAGAAAAGGTGAACAAAGAAAAATTATTTTCTCTGTCACAAAACACTAGGACTAGAGGGCACTCCCCGAAGCTCCAAGGTAGGAAAGTTAGGACTAATAAAGGGAAATATTTCTTCACCCAGAGGGTCATTGGGTTATGGAACTCACTTCCAGAGGAGGTTGTGACAGCTGTCAGCCTGGACAGCTTCAAGGCAGGATTAGACAGATTCATGGATACCAAGTGTATCGGTAGTTACTGAAAAGGACATTCAAGTGCCACCTCGGAGTTGGTTGAGCTAGGCAGGATTTCCATGGGTACTGTGGTTGTGGGGGGTCGGGAGCAGGTCAGGGTTTTGCCCTCCCCTCTGCTCAAGATCCCCGTGTACAACTGGGGGCCACTGTGTGATACAGAATGCTGGACTAGATGGGCTGAGGTCCGATTCAGCATGGCTCTTCTTATGTTCTTATGTTCTTATGTTGTAAAAGTTAATAAATAAATACTTTCAAGTTTGACTTTTACCTCAGTCTCCATCGCATTTCCTCACCGTTACCTCACAGCCATTTATTTAGTTAGGAGCCTAACTGAACATCTTAGTTAATTTTCAAAATCCTAATTAAGTTAATTAGGTTGGTGGCAGTGATTTGAATATTGGGTGCATCCGAAGTCGTCACACCCTGTAAAAAGCATTAAAAACATTAAAAAAAACAAAAAACACATTACATTAAAAACCACTACACACAACAATAATTAATTAAAGCCATCAAGCGGAACACATTGTCAGTCCAGTCAAGTCCAAAGTGTCCATCCGGTCAAATCCAAAGGTACAATTTACATCTGCTGCCCAAAGGCCTGGTCCCAGAACCACGACTTTAGCTTTTTTCTAAAAGCGAGGAGAGATGGAGTCGATCTTATTTCGTTTGGGAGTGCGTTCCATAGGCGAGGGGCCACCGCCGAGAAGGCCCTGTCTCTCGTCCCCACCAACCGCATTTGCGATGCTGGCGGGAGCGAGAGCAGGGCCTCCCCAGATGATTTTAGACTGCGAGATGGGATGTAGACGCAGATGCGTTTGGACAAGTAAGCTGGGCCAGAGCCGTATACACCAGACATCACGATTGTGGAAAAGAAAAAAAATTGGGTTGTTGATGTTGCCATACCGGGTGACAGACGCATTGAGGACAAACAACGGGGAAAACTCAGCTGTTCTCAGGACTTCAAAATCGAATGGCAAAGGCTCTGGCATCAGGCCCGGATCATGGCCTTTTGGCGCCCTGGGCCAAAGGCTCTGTCCCGGCTCTGCACCCGGCTCCGCCCCCACCTCCTCGCCGGTGCGAGGAGGAGGAGGAAGAAAAGCCCCAGCCCTGGAGCCGATGCCGCGCATGCGCGGCAGTGGCCCCAAGGGCAGGGCCTCCCCACAGCTCCTCCCTTCCTCCTAAAGCCACCATGCCGGCCTCAGAAGCAGCCGAAATTGCGCTTTTCAGGCCGGCATGATGGCTTTAGGAGGGAGGGAGGAGCCGTGGGGAGCCTCCTCCCTCCCTCCTAGAGCCACCATGCTGGCCTGAAAAGGGCGATTGCGGCTGCTTCTGAGGCCGGCATGATGGCTCCTTGCCACATCGGCTCCGGGGGTGGGGCTTTCCTTCCTCCTCCTTGCGCAAGCGAGGAGGCAGGGGCGGAGCTGGGGTGGGGCGGGGGCGAGGGCAGAGCCTTTGGAGCCGAGGGGAGCAGAGCAAAGGGGGAGGTGGCAGTGCGGCCGTGGATGGCGCTTTTGCCGCCGCGCGCATGTGCACTTTTTTGATTTTTTTTTGAATTTTTAAAAACTTGGGGGGGGGGCGGACCTGCTGACCCCCCATGGCTGCCGCCCTAGGCCATGGCCTAAGGTGGCCTTATGGGTAATCCGGGCCTGTTTGGCATCAACCAGTCCAGGTGGTCCCAGTGGTCATTGGCACACTGGGTGGTGTGGCAAGAGATCTCAGCCGGCATTTGGAAACAATAAATATTGACAAAATCACAATCTATCAACCGCAAAAGGCCCCACCTGACTTGGATCTGCACGCATCGTTCGAAAATACATCACACAGTCCTAGACGCTTGGGAAGTGTTCGACTTGTGATTTTGTGATACGAAATCCAGCATATAGACCTCATTTGTTGTGCTATTCTGTGTTTTTTTGTCAGTAAAATAATATTAATAGCAACTTCATTTTTGTACCCTTCCTCCATTTCCCAGAACGGACTTGGGGAGGCTTACATATGACACAAAGTGCCTAAAACTACGCATAAAATAAACACACAGGACAAGACAGAAAGTGAAACGAAGAGCCTATGAAACAGCAGCTTAAACTCCGAACAACGGCCAGTAACCTATGGTGACAACTGCCATAAAACAGGGCTGTCCAACTGGTGGCCCGCAGCCCGTATACGGCCCCCCAGCCCCTTCCCTGCGGCCCCATACCCTCCTGCAAGATATCTGCTTTTTAAGATTACAAAAAAATATTTTATTATTATTTCTTTGAATATTTTTTTTAAAAAAATGTCGTGGCGGGGTGTGTGAGGGGCGGGGTGGGGCAGGGAGGAGAAGCAGGCTCCCTTCCTCCTCCTCCTACTTCCCTCCCTCCCCCCCGCCAATCGGCGCGCTCGCGCCCGCCTGCTGCTGCTGCTCGAGGCCTAGCGCGGCCTTGCTGAGGGGGCGGCGGTGGCGGCGGCTGCTGAGGCGGAGGAGGTGGTGGTGGCGGCGGCGGAGGCGGTAGCGCCGCGAAAGGAAAGGCTGCAGCCGGCCATTCCCAGCCTCATGGCAGCCGCTGCGGCCTTCCCTTTTGCGGCGGCGGAGGAGGAGGCTGCTGGAGGTGCTCCCACAGCAGCCTCATCCTCCGCTGCGGCGAAAGGGAAAGCCGCAGTGGTCTCCATGAAGCTGGGGATGGCCGGTTGCGGCCTTCCCTTTCGCGGCGGCGGCGGAGGAGGAGGCGGGAGCACCTCCAGCAGCCTCTTCCTCCGCCGCGGTGAAAGGGAAGGCTGCAGCGGCTGCCATGAAGCTGGGGATGGCCGGCTGCGGCCTTCCCTTTCGCGGCGGCGGAGGAGGAGGAGGCGGGAGCACCTCCAGCAGCCTCCTCTGCCGCGGTGAAAGGGAAGGCCGCAGTCGTCTCCATGAAGCTGGGGATGGCCGGCTGCGGCCTTCACTTTCGCGGCGGCGGCGGAGGAGGCTGCTGGACGTGCTCCCGTTTGATCCAGATCCATCATTGTTAGAGTGCTCTCTGGATGGAAGGTTTACTACAACTTCCAAACTCTAGGTCAGTGTGTCCACCAAACCCTTTTAGTGTTTTCTGTTGGTCATGGGAGTTCTGTGTGCCAAGATTGGTTAATTTCATTATTGCTGGGGTTTAGAATGCTCTTTGATTGTAGGCGAACTACAAATCCCAGCAACTACAATTCCCTAATGTCAAGGTCTGTTTTCCCCAAACTCCATAAGTGTTCTCATTTGGGCATATTAATTATTCATGCCGGGGGCGGGGAGGGGGCGGAGCTGGGGAGGGGGCGGAGCCAGGGGCGGAGGCAGACCCTTCGGCCCCCCAGGTGATCAGTGACCAGAATTCCAGCCCTTGGGTCGGTAGAAGTTGGACAGCCCTGCCCTAAAACATGGCCAAACTGTAAACAAGGACAAGGGAATACGAGTGCAAATTGTAGCTAAGGAACAAGGGCCTGGGGTGAAAGCGCAGCGCTGTCCAGAAGGCACGGGCAATCCATGGCCCTAAAGCCCTTGCAGAACGAGGGGGCTGGTGCTTTGCTTCTAAAGTGTTGCTAAAGTTCTGGGGGTGAAAATTTCAGATCTCTAACAAAGCTTTCAAAATCTCATTTCATTATTGGCAATTTTTATGACAGAACCAATCAGAAACTGCAATCTATATATATAAAAAGAGAAGTGGCATGTTTAAGGGCTTATAGGCAGCAAAACCGCTGAACCCACAAACACCAAATCAGGCCACACAACCCCCCACACCACAAGGTATGTTTACCACCTGGAAATTTCCCAAAAACTCAAAACCTTCAGAAACCCCAAAAAACTGAGGAACAACAATTC